>PITA01011329.1:0-67306 GCA_004023965.1 Spilogale gracilis | reverse complement strand
GGGATTCCTGGATCATATGGTCATTCTTTTTTAAATTTTTTGAGGTAAAATTTACATAAACGTGAAAGAAACATTTGGGATTTCTCTTATATTCTTAAAGACACAGTTCTTGCCAAGCTGGTCACAGTGATTATTTTCAACATGAGAAAGGCTGGTTTGCAAGCATGACAGAATCTGTGAACTCTATTCTGAACAATGTAAGAGTATATATGCCTATTATAGGACTATTATTCAAATGATATAAATACATTAAATATAACATATATTCATACATATCATATATGCTATTTATATATTGTATGTACTTTATGACTGTCATATACATTTAAAAAACCTGAGTAATAGAGGTATTTTGTAAGTGTCAACATTTCATAAATTAAATTCTAAAGTGAAATAACTGGACAACTCTAATTACGTGGTAGTTTAAATTTCAGACAAAAGTACTGAACATGTAGGAAACTCATGCTATAGAGATGGAACAGTGTGCTATTGTATTTAAACTCATACAGGCTTGTGAATTATGAACAGAAAAAAAGGAACCTCTTAATAAAAAACCTCTTGCATGCCTTAAGCGATATTAATTAAGAATATACATAATACAATTTAAATAAAACTGTTTTGGGTGTTTGGTTTCTCTTACTGAACATCATTTCATAGAAAATGCACTGTAAGTAGAAAGTAGCATCTTTCAATCTCTAATCATTGAGGCTTATAAACTTTAATCCATAAAACCTTTTCATAATACATCTATATTAATTTCCATTTAAAAAAAGAGGATTCAATGATGCATGGTGTATTAAAACATAATCACCTGTAGTTTATTTCATCCTGTAATAAGTTTCCTTATAAAAATCTTAATCAAATCTGTTTTATTTATTTTAATTGGAAGCTCATTTACAATTCACAGAAAACTATATACACAGTGTCTGGGAGGGAAAATATTTATGAAAAAATAGGTAATGCTAAAAAGATATTTTAGCATTTTATCAAATAAAATGAAGAGACTTTTTGGGAAAAAAATAAATGTATCCAATTATTTATAACAGTGATATACTAGCACTTCAGTGATTTTGTATAAACCAAATTTCTAAATAATCTGAATATCCAGAGTGGATCAAAGTGAATATGTTAACTCAAATTCATCTCAACAGAGTCTCATTTTGTGTTTAGGTCTCTTCACTTTCCTTGCTTTGTATTAGTTAGGATTTAATGCTTACTTATAGAATCATAAACTTGACAATACCTTGTATTTCCATGTTGCTCTGACATGCACCATCTTGTCTGTTTTTTCCAAGTTTAATGAAAGAGGCAGAGACAGTACTACCACACCAATGAATAAATAAATGTGTTGACTAGAGATATTAGGAGGCTAGTTGTATATTACCGAAAAAGTTTGTTGTGTAGTTATATATATAAACAACTTCTTCCAAGCCTTGTAGCCAATCAGTTGTGGAATTCTTCCCCTTGGCACTTTTTATGAGGAATCAAGATTAAACACACACACACACACACACACACACACACACACACACACACCTCATTAAAATAGATATTAACAATAATCCTAAAAAAAGAGATCAGTAAAATAAAATCAGAATAAAAATTTAAAATGTAGCATGAGAAATTTGTGGCACAAAAGAGGGACACCACAAGCCCCAGTCATTAAATCACTGGATTTAATTAATGGATTGAAGTGAGATGATTAAATGTGAATTTATAAGTATAAGCATCTCAGGGTTTTGTGTCAGAGGACAAAAGCGTTTTCCTAGTGCTTCCTCTCCTAATCTATGGTGTCTAATCTTGGAGGCAATGCAATTTGTCATATGTTCCCACTTCAGCTGTGATGCAATGATGTGCTCTTCTTCGCTTGGATTCAAGTTCTGCCCTGGACTTTACCTTTACATGTATCTTAATCCTTGAAAGAACTTCCTTCAATATCACAGGTTTGCACTTGTCTTTTCTTTCCTTACTACTGGTATAACTATGTTTGAGTCTTACTGTCTTCTGACCCTGTCATTCTCATCTAATTTTTCTGTGGCTCCTCTGTTTAGATTCTCCCTTGCAGTCTAGAAACCAGAGCTCCTTTATTTTCATCAATTACTTCTCAGTGACCTGAAACCCTCTGCTCTATCAACTATATGAAGACAGCAGTTCATCTGCTATTAATACAGTTGTCATTTCTGCACCACAGGTTCTGAGCATTAGTGAAGAATATCACTCAGTTGTGTAGCTTGGTGATAATATACTTATAATAAACCTTATCTTCACCCTCAATAATGTCTGCACACTACTCTTTCAATTATTTGTTTCTTCATTTCTTGCCTGCAGTAATTTTACATTTCCAATGTTTTCAATTCCTTATTTATGCCTTCAGTAGAATAGTAACTTCTACTTCCCATAGAAAATAGAAAGCAAGGCAGTAATAGCTTTTTTTAAAAATCCTATCTACCTCTGTGCCACCTAAAAATGTAATTCTACCCACTATCTTTGCTTCTTTCCTTCATATAGCATTGTGAAAATGTTTCTCCTTTTCCTTGAGACTTCTGGGTCCCTTTGTGTGCTAATTGCCTTTTTCCTTCTTCACAGCTTCATCTGTTCTATTTCCTTTATTTTGAAGCTACAACTCATATCCCTGTTTCCTCAACATCTGAATGTGATGAAGTCTCTACTCTGATGGCCACACAAATCAGAATGTCTACCCTCAGCAGTTTACAGTCACTGCTCTAATGTCTTCCATCCTATTTGTATTTAACATTTTTACTATAAATGTCATACACAGTAATCTATATAGTAGATTTGTGTAGTTTAAAAAATAATAAAGAAATAAATACCTATTTACTCATTATGTAGCTCAGAACATGGAAAATCAACAGGTAGTACAAAGGCTTCTATGTGCTTCTCCACAACTGTATCACTCCACATTACCCAGGAAGAAAAATTATCTTGCACTTCATATGTTTTCTCAAGGTTTTATCACATATACATATTTTTCTATTTTATATAATTCTTTTTATATTATATGCATTGTTTCAAGGTTTTCTCTTCATATTGTTACTTTGAGATGTTTCGATATTGACGTATGTTGCATTATTTTATTCATTTTCACCATAGCATAATATCCCATTTTATAAAAACATCCTAAGTTATGTAGCCATTCCACTGCAGATGGGCATTTGGATTGTTTCTGAATTATTTCTATGACACACAGTACAGTTATGTACATTAATGTTCATGTCTCTTGATGATACTGATAGGAGATTGTGCGTGCGTGTGTGTGTGTGTGTGTGTGTATGTGTAAACCTAGAATAGAATTTCAGGTCATAAAGTGCATGCATGATAATGCCAACTTGTTTGTCCAAAGTTGTGATATCAATTTATATCCTACTAACAATTAATGAGAAATCTCATTGATTTACAACCTCAATAGCAAATAATTATCCTTTGTAGTTTTAACTCGGATTTCCCTGATCACTAAAATGATTGAGCACCTTTTCATGTAGTCATGTGCTGTTTTGGTTTTATTCATTGAGAAGTGTTTGTGGATGATATTTAGCCATTGGTCTCTTGCGTTGTTGACAATACTGGTTTTTAGGTGTCATTTATATTCTTCATATGAATCCTGTTATGCTATACATGTTGAAAACATGCACTTCTCATTCAAGGCTTGTATTTTTACTTTTCTGTGGTATACTTTAATGAATATAATTTTGATTTTACTGTGTTGAAGTTGTTAATCTTATGTAGTATGACAAGTGTAGTATGGCATTTGTCTTATTTATGAAATACTTTTTTACTGGAAGTTTATAAAAATATTTTAAATGTTGATTTTTTTTAAATGTAAGTCCTAATACACCAGTACTTGTTTTTATGCATGGAATAGATAGAAATTTTAAAAATGTGGATTTTAGGTTCTTTCAACATGATCTAAAGTACAAACTCTAGAGCCAGACAAACAAATAAACATGTACAAGTATGCATACATACATATACACACATACAAGCAAATATCCAGATTATATGCTTTTGATAAATATTTGTCTTTTATGAATAAGATTTATGATTTTTTGTTTTCACTATTATTGTTGAACTAATATGAACATTTATGCTCTTCAAACATATGGGTGTTATAAAATCCAACATTAATAAGCACATAGTAGTTAACTATAGAGATAGCAACTTTTATTTTTATTTTTTTAAGATTTGATTTATTTATTTGACAGACAGAAACACAGCTAGAAAAGGAACACAAGCAGCAGAGGGAGAGGGAGAAGCAGGCTTCAGGCGGTGCAGGGAACCCAATGCAGGGCTCCATCTCAGAACTCTGGGATCATGACCTGAGCTGAAGGCAGTAGCTTAAGGACTAGCCACCCAGGCCCCCCTAAGATAACAACTTTTAAAAAGTCAGTTCAGTGAGGTATTTCCTCATTATAAAAAAATTTTATGAATGATACCCAAGCAAAAGAGAAGTAGTATAGTAGCTCATTATAATAACGGAGTAAGCATGGATTTAATTTTGAATAATCTACATGCAGCATTGGGGGACCAGAAATTATTCCATTCCAAGGAGAGTTTCCACTTTTTTAAGTCTCTAAAGAGTGTATGAATAACATGGGTGGAGTTGGAGGAATTTCTTATTGTCCTGCTCTCCTCCCCAACTTCAGTGAGTGACAGCTCCCACGTTAGGAATTGGATATGGTCCTAACGCAAATGGTAACAAAATGGCCATGTTGAGAATTCTTGCTGTGAGCAAGTATCTTAATCAAACTAAAACTGAAAGCATATCCACATCTCCAACTGAAGTTGTTAAACACAGTTGAAGATTAGATCTTGTTCTGAATTCCTTTTTAATCATATCACTAAAAAAAAAAAGAAATGAAAACTCAACTCTGATTTTTGCCCCTATAGTCTACGCTTCAGAGTAATTAATATTTTTCATAAAAGGTAAGATAAAAAGAAATTTGATTATTATTAACAAATAAAGTGTTATGATATTTATATTTATTCAATTTAGAAAGATAAGAATCTATGTCTAAGAATTATTTAGAGACCTACAGGAAAGATTACTATGCTGTTACTTCATTTTACTGATTTCTAAGAGAAGCTTGTAGGAGGTTCAAACTCCATATATTCCAGTATCCTCATCAAGATCAAGAGAACAATATTAATGGTGTTCTCCATGAAATTGTATAGATTATAAAGTGTTTTGAGGACATGCCATGTTATATGAATGGCATAAGTTTGCCATAAATAGATCTGTAACAAATTTAATATATTTGGGACTTAAGGAAGATAATTTTAAATTTACAGCCTATGGGTTATGTATGTTGTCATTATGGTTCTTGAAACTATTGACTTTAAACTACTGGACACTGTATTTAAGATACTAAAGTTTTTAAAAATTATGTCTAAATTTTGCAAGTTTTCCAAAAGAAAATTTTCTTCAACTATTTCATGACAGCAAGTTATCAAAAAACAAGAAATGTCAAAGTTAATTTTTATCATCAGTAATATGATATGTTAGATTATGAAGTGATTATGATACCTAGTTTAGTCTAAATTTTGGATTTTAAAATTATCTAGAGTAGTCTAATATATGCTAATTTGAGATAATTTTTTGAATTTCTTATTGTAAATGACAAAGAATAAACTGAGCTTAGTCATTTTATTTTGCTTTCAGCAAGAAAAGGTAGTATTTAACATTTAATTCCTGATATAAGAAAGTATTCACAGATAAAGGCAGCAGATGGAGAAAAAAATAGCTAGAGTATATAGTTATTCAGACTGTTTCTCTTTCAAAAAAGGTTTCACCCTAGGAAGAAACAAAATGATGGTAATGATTTCAAGAATCCTTAATAAGTGCTTTCTTGCAACAATAGCTAAAGTAAGTCCATTGAAGCTCTTACCAATTGATACACAGAACTATTGTTAACATGGGGCAACATTAATTTCAAAATCTTTTAATAACCTAAATAAATATATTCGGATTGGTAAATCATATATTTTTGTACGTGATTAGTAGATCTTTATGGTGTTAGACCTTATTTTGACATGTCTGTTGCATGTCAGTGTACGTGTTATCTACAGCCAACATTTCAAAATCTACCTTGAAGAAGCAATGTTAAGTGTGATTTAGTACATGATATGTACTTTTTGGAAAATAACTTTTCCTTATAGTAAATTATTGGGAGAGTGGCATTTGACATCTAGTTTCAGGTCACATTAGCACATAGCATCAGTAGTAAAAGCCTTAAGATTACACACATACTGTTAACACACACACACAAACACATACACACCTACACCCCACCCACTTACACACACAGCAAGGAGAAATAAAACTGGAGAGTTTCAATTTTATTTAAAACAAAGTACTTCAGGTTGATGAAAATTTGAAGGAAAGACACTGACTAAAATATCATTCTAATGGTAAGACCCATCTATGTATTACGGTGATTAAAATACTGGCTTAATAATTTTCAAGCTACAAATAAACAAATACCTTATCCACAAAATATAGAATGACATAGTGGTTATTTGTACATGTGTCTTAAATAACTAATATTCCTAAAACATTATTTGGGTATTAAAACCTGAGATAGTCTTTTTTTTTTCCTTCTCTAAATAAGAAGTAATAGTTGAAGAGAGGTTTTTATGCCTTACTTTGTCAAAATTCAGAAACAAGGAGCATGAATATTAATAATCTCAACCAAAATAAAATTTATAAATAATAATACACAAATTTACTAATATTTCCATATTTGTTATGCAAACATTAAATAACATGTTATTCTTTTTCAATAGGACATGTTTTCATGTTCAGAAATGATCTCAGTAATTACAGTTGGAATTTTCAAAGAACTTATACATATTTTCAAACTATTTATATCGATTGAAATTGAGTGAGCCAAAGTAAGGATGATTTAATTTTTATATTAAATATGGATATAAACAGATTTTAGTTATTTTTTAAGTAAACTGTTGGAAGTAAAGTTTTATTGTTAATATTGGTTTCAAGGATTAACATTTTTAAAAATATAATAATTTTTCTTTATTTATGAAATAGTCTATATATTTTCTGGGTTAGGAAAAAAGAATTTTAAGCCTGAGAAGAAATAAGGCAGAAGTTAAAGGCATTTATAAATTTATAAACCATGTTAAATAATTTTTAGAAACTACAGTCATACCACATAAGGTCATACAAGATTTGCTGGGCACATTATTAAAGGTTGTCATTAGCAAAGTTTAGAATGAGAATTTGTTCCCATAGAGTTCTCTAGTATGATCACCTTGGGACTGTTTGTATGTATAGTTGTATATAGAAATGAAGAGTTAAAAAAAAAGACAATGAAAACATAAATATGTGGATAAACAGTTTTCATAAGATTATTGTTTATTGATAGATATATTGAACTGTTAAAAATGGGGCAATTACTTTGCAGAAATTAGATATGGGAATAAGAGCACAAAAGTTGGATGGGAGTAAGTAAACTTAAACTGAAGTAAAATTCTTATATTGTTCAGGACACAGATTATTCTAGAACAACTTAATGACTTAAAGATATTTGATCTATTATGTAGAACAACAACCTAAATATAGCAGAAATAAATCTAAGAAATCAGCAGACTAGCTAAAGGAAGATATTAAAAAAACGTGATTCACTCAAAAGAAGGATGGAAATGAGGAACAGAGAATCAGATCAATAGAAATATATAACAAGAAGGCAGATATTAACTCAGCTATCTCAATAATCACCTTAAATGTAAATGAACAAGACACACAAACTGAAAGGCAGAGACTGATAATAAATAAAAAGTCCTGCATCAAATGCTGTTTAAAACCACATCTTAAATGTTGAGAGTAAAAGGGCTTAAAGTAAAAGAACAGAAAAATATGCCACACAAACCCTTTAAGCATTAGAAAGCTGATGCAACTACATTAATATCACAGAAAGTAAACATCAACATATACATCATGGCCAAGTAAATGAGTGATACTTTCTAATGGAAAAGAGTCGCTTCATCCAGTTATAATAATATTAAATGTGTACCCACTTAATAACAGAACTACTTTGGAACAATACAATAGACAGAACCACAGGAAAAATTTATGAGAATATTTTACAATTTTGAGAGCCTTTCCTCAATGCTTGTTAGAACAATTAGGCCAATAAAAAAGCATAAAAATAAAAGATTAGAACAATATTATTAAATAGTTTGACCCAAATGACAGTTACAGAACACTGTGACAACTGTCGAATGCATATTTCTTTTCATATTCATATGAAAAAATTCACTAAAATCTGAGCCATAAAATAAGTATAAATAAATTTCAAATAGTTGAAATAATACAGAATATGCATTTTGGTCAAAATGTAATTAAATTAGAAATCAGTAAAAAATATATATCTAGGGGCCTGAGTGGCTCACTTGGTTAAGCACCAGACTCCGGCTCAGGTCATGATCTCAAGACAAGCTAAAAACAGACTTATTAGACATTCTGAAATGACTGAATTTAAAAAAAAAAAATCTCTAGTGAATTATTTACCTTGTATGCCAATCGATATTCTATCACAAGTTGAAATTTGGTGCATTTGGTTTGAAGTACATAACTTAAGAATTATACATATCTAAATATAGATAATTGCCATTTATCTACTAATGGAAATAGCATCCTTTAGAGGGCAAATGAAGAACTCCTTGTAGAATAAAATGAACAGACTAGAGTCTCCTGTGTTTCTTTTCTTTTTTTTTTTTTTTTAAGATTTTATTTATTTGACGGAGAGAATCACAGCGAGAGAGGGAACACAAGCACGGGGAGTGAGAGAGGGAGAAGCAGGCTTCCCGCTGAGCAGGCAACCCAGTGGGACTTGATCCCGGGTCTCCGGGATCATGACCTGAGCGGAAGGCAGTCGCTTAACCAATTGAGCCACCCAGGTGCCCCAAGTCTCCTGTGTTTCTATTAGCATTAGAGTCCTCAGAATTGGGGTGCCTCGGTGTTTCAGTTGGTTAAGTATCTGCCTTAAGCTCAAGGTATGATCTCAGGGTCCGGAGATCTAGCCCAGTATTGGGCTACCTGCTTAGTGGGAAGTCTGCTTCTCGCTCTCCCTCTACCCTTCTCCCTTCTCCACACCACTCCCCTTCCCTGCTCAAACTCTCTTTCTCTCTTAAACAAACAAACAAACAAACAAACAAATAAAATCTTAAAAACAAACAGACAAAGAATTGGAATCCAGTTACCAAGGATTAATCAATTTTACATCCCCAGAGTCTAGCAGTAAATTTATCCTATAATCAGTGCTAAAATTAACATTCTTGGGTGAATCTACTAAGCCATATTTTGTATTCTACACATACATATATAGAAATCTTACTCTTTGCTTCTCCATTATCATTATCTTCCATTTCTGGTCTAATATTGGCAAAGGTGAAAAGAGGAACCTCAGGATATCATGAAAGAAGGATCAAGAAACATAGTGTTCACTAGTCACATATAGGGAAATATTGAAATGGAACACTTGTACATAGTTCATCAAAATGGCAAGAATTCTGGAGGCCAGCATATTTATCTGTTTCAAAAGTCAATATGCTCACATATATTTTTATTTCATCTGAAGAGCAGAGGAAAAAAATAAATGTTTTTTCTCATGCTTTTCTACTTTTTAAATTCTTTCTACCAATACCTTATTCTCATGTCTGCATTGCCTTTCAGATTTCAGACTTTTTATTCATGCTTAATGACTCCTAGTTAATAGTGTCCCTTCTCCCAGGGGTCTTGGAATTCTAATAGAGATCAAAGCCTAGAGATAAAAGGATTAACTTAAAAAATAAAACCTCCTTTGGACTTTTCTGAATTAACACTAAGTGTTTATCTATTCTGCTTGGGCATGAAGCTGATGGAGGATATTGCAGTTTAATGATATTCTTTAGTTTGTTGTATTACTATTAAGAAAAAAAAAACCTGCAGCAATCTATTATTTTAATGATATGGAGTGGCTGTATATAATGGAAGATTTTGTGCCTTATGTTTGCATCATTGAGAAAGTCCAGATTTATTGTGGGAACACTACAAAAAATACAGGTGCAAATAGACTTTTTCCATTCTTTTTTATATTATTTAAATATGGCATGATGTTAATGTTTATATGATGACTCAGGCAGGTGAAAAACATATTCTGTAGATGTTGGTTACAGTTTAAGTAAGTTGGAACATTTGTTTAAGATTCCAGTGACTTAGGGGCACCTGGGTGGCTCAGTTGGTTAAGCGACTGCCTTCGGCTCAGGTCATGATCCTGGAGACCCAGGATCGAGTCCCACATCGCGCTCCCTGCTCAGCGGAAGCCTGCTTCTCCCTCTTTCAGTCCCTCTGCTTGTGTTCTCTCTCTGGCTGTGTTTCTCTGTCAAATAAATAAAATCTTTTAAAAAAAAAAAGATTCCAATGACTTAGATTTTAAAATGTCATATGGTATCTTGCAAGTCTCGTTATGGAATTGAAAAAAAGAGAAATTGAAGAACTATTTAGTCCTAGATTACTTTTTAATCAAGAAAGATTACTTTTTAATCAAGAATTTAGAAATAAACCTACTGCAACATGTGTAAGAGACTTTAGACAGAATTCATGGGTTTTACTCATAGTACCCACACACAAAGCCACAGTTCTATACATACAACACAAAGTAAGGTGAACCATAGTAATTATTTGTTAACATATATTAATGAATATAACTACCTTATAGATTTTTTCTAAAATATGTGCCACTTATCTATATATTCCACAAATTATAAAAATAAATACCTATTTGCTCTACCTCCTTAATTATTTAGATTTACTTTCTATGCTAATTATTTTAAATAGGTATCTTCCTTTCTGTACATATGCACACAAAATAAACATTTGTAGGTATGTAGACTTTGAAGATTATTTGGAGGAAGTTAGCTTATTGAGAGCCTTTTCCAGAATGCAAAGTTGTCACTCCCAATTTCATACTCAGCGATCTCAGGATACTTCAAGAAAATGATGGTAGAGTGCAGGAAGATGAGATCAATAGGAAGAGACTTATAATGGTTAGGTGAATAGGTGAAAAAAATATTTTGGACATTTAAATATGGAAGAATGTGATGAAGATTAGTAAAGTTGTAAAAGAGATACATAACAAACTCTTGAAGTTGTATTGTTATTGTGCTTAATCTATTTTTCAACTGTTTTCATTCTTTTTTTCCATCTCCAGTGAACAAAGAGTTATCTTTCCTTTTGTAAAAAAAAAAAAATATAGAACTTCCCTTCCTCATGCCTTATTTTTCCCAGATATTCTTACAGCTATTTGCTGTTGAAACTAGCTTAACTATATAAACCATAAGTTTCCCAGTTAATTTAACCTCTCTTCTTAATTATGTAGACTTTGATACATATGCATATCTAGCAGCAGTAGTCTGGAGAGAGTGAGTATGCTGTTCTCCAATCATGATTACCTATAACATACTCTTTTCTTTTCAAATATGAAATGAAAAATTTATGATTTAGCCAAATTGATCCAAGCATTTCAGCTTGCAGAAACATATACAATAGAATTCTTTTTATTCTATAACTTTCCAGTTTCTAATATTATAGTAGCTGTTTCAAAAATATGATCCTTATCACCAGTACACATCAGCTGTCACATGATGGTTGGATTAATTATTTCCATTGGAAATCAGGTTTATTGTATTATTCTCCTTCTTTCTTAAAATACTGTTTTGCAAGTGTGTGAACAAAAGTTATGGAATATTTTATTACAATGCCTTCCTGTTTTAGTATTCACTGAAAGAGCCACAAGTACCTCATAGAAATGAGAATACAAAGTTTGCAGAATGGGAAATAAGCACAGAATAATAAGTAACTCATTAAAAATATTTATTGCAAAATATATGTCTAAAGCATTGCTAGAGCTTATATACAAAGTATTATTGAATCGTGTCAAAACCCCATGTGTATCAAATTATTGCTATATTCATTTTAAGGAAAAGAAATCAAGTTTAGAGAGTTGAAATCTTTTCAAATATGGTAGTCTCCTAGGTAAATATTAATACCAATTTTATACTAGATATTCATAGGTTAAAGTGGTTATGGCTATTGATTGATGATATTAAGTAATATTATTTTAAAAACAAATATAGAAGTTGGCATCCTAGAATATTTCTAGAAAGATATTCTTAAACGAAATATCAAAATAATTTAAAATGTATTCCATATATTGTTTAGGACATCTCTTTAACTTTGGGGGAAAAATCAGGTGAAAATGCATTCTTACCATATTAAATTTCTTAGTCAATTAATTGCAATACAAATTTGAAAAATGAGTTCTGTGGGGATAACATGGTAAGTTACATTTTCTCAAGCTTTGAATTTTATGTGTATTTAAGATTATATGCATAATTTAATTCAGAATAAGACATTTTTGAAAACAGCAGTAAGGAAAGTTATATTCACATGTAAACAAAATAACTTGGTTTCTCTCCCCTCTTTTTTTTTTTTCCTCCTCTAAATCTTGTTCTCAGTGTTCACAGTAATTTTTTTGGCTAGTTTTTAATATGGGCTATTGTACTTAGTTCTGATGAAATGTCATTCTCTGTCTACCTAGAAATAAGATGGTTCTTGACATTGGGAGTTTGTCATTGATTAAATTGTCATAGTCTATTTGAAACCTAAATGCTGCCTTTGGTCACTGTTCTTTTTCTTCTTTAGAAAGTGACCTTTGTGAATAATTGCATGTCCTAGATGTGTCAAAATGAAGAGAAAGCAGCATTCCTAACTATGAACATTTTATAAACTATTTGTCTATGCTGTCTTGAGCAGGTTTATGAAAATGAAATATTTCAAAATTGTATCACAGAATCAAAGACATTTTAACAGTCTTAGGTATAAAATTAATTCAGTGTAGAATTATAGGATTTATTGATATTCTTCATTTTCCCACCAATATAAAGCTATTAAAATTTTTATGTTATATGCCTAAAAAAATCAGAAAGCATTTATTTGGAGCTTTAAATATCTATAAAGGTGATGACAAATTTTAAAATTTAAAGATATTTTAAAACATATTCATTATATCATGTTTTTAATTCATGGAAACATTTTAAACATCTCCTTATGTAAAAAGATAAATAAATAAATGTTGTCTCAAGGTGCTTTTAAAAGTATCTCTATCACGTTTGACTAGGAGTGATGCTTATGTAAGTGTAGATATATAAAAATTGTTAAATGTATGTCCACATGTTATTTGGATATTAGTATTTCTTATTGAAATCAACTAAATTTTATTTTACTACCTTCATTTAGAAATATAAACTACATTTCAACTTTAATCTCTGAGGACACAAATGTTTTTCCTTGATAAACACGATCAAGAATATAAAAAGTAGGGACGCCTGGGTGGCTCAGTTGGTTAAGCAACTGCCTTCGGCTCAGGTCATGATCCCGGAGACCCGGGATCGAGTCCCAGATCGGGCTCCCTGCTTGGCGGGAAGTCTGCTTCTCCCTCTCTCACTCCTGCTGCTTGTGTTCCCTCTCTCGCTGTGTTTCTCGCTGTCAAATAAAGAAAATCTTAAAAAAAAAAAAAAAAAAAAAAGAATATAAAAAGTAAATACATATAAAGATATACATATTCAAGCAATAACATTCATGATACAAGATATAAGGGAGTTTGAAATCAAAGAGGAAAAAACTATTCATGGAATAGAAAGGGAATCGGTGGCAATTATCAGAGTTTAGCTCTAGAATTTGAAGTTGAGGTCTAACGTGCTGAATGACAGGAAGGAAAATATGTTTCACTGTTGTTAAGAAAATAAAATAGTAAGTTAAAAAGAGCCAAATTGATCAAAAGGTTTTTTAACATAGATTACTGTAAACCACTCTGGGCTCTTGTGTTGGAGTAAACATGATGGGAGATGTCTTTTAAAACTATAATCTGGCAGTGGCGGATAGTCAAAGGAATCTGGAACCAGTGAGCTGGATAGAAAATATTTATAGTTATTTAAGGGATTAAAGTGAGGGCCCTGGGAAAAGACATATAAAGGATACATCCCAGAAAGATTGTGAAGGCAATACTAAGAGCAAAGCAAAAAGAGATAAAAATAAAGAATATTGATTTAAAGATGAGTCCAAGATTTCTAGCCTCAGATATATCAATAAAACAAATAGGAAATCTGTAAAGAGAAAGAAATTTAAAGACAAAAAGTTATTTTTTTTTAAATCTTGCAAGACTGAGATAAAAGTCCATTATCTAAATCATGCCACATTTCAAGTGTTAGGTTATAGTTGTGCACACAAATGATCAAAATTAGACAAGTGGTTTTCAATATAAATGGAATAATGGAGTCATAAGCATGTGTAACTGCACCGAGGTTAGCAATGTAGAAAGATAAGGATTAAGGACATAGGATTAGAGATAAGTTACAGTCAATAGATAAAATTGAAAAAGAGGAAATGTTCCAGAATAGGACTCAAAGAATTGGAAGGGTGAAGCTGTTAGGGACAACATAATTCATGCAATCTTTTACAGTTTTAAATATTAAAAAAAAAAAAAAAACAACTCACAAGCCCCACAAATCTTTTCTGCAATTTTATTACAACCAAGATATAAAATCAACGGATTCTACAGAATGTGTCTCCTGTGTGTATCTAATTATAATCTTAAGCAGAAGGCACATGAATCCATAAACATCCCAGATTGAATCCTCCTTTCCTCCCCCTTTACCACCAGCATGCATAACACATTTATTCAGCTGCCTGGCTACTAGATATCATGTACTTGGCAGGTACAAACGTAGAAAGGTAAACTAGGAAAGCAAGGAGCCTACTCAGCTGCTTATATTATTGCAAGAAACACACTATAAGCAAGATAATAAATATGATTATTAGAGACTGGGACAAGTGTTACAAAGGAACAACAAAAACCAAATCATAAGACAAAATGTGAACCGGGAAAAGCCACTTTCAATAAGGAGGTACAAAACAGCCTCTGTGAGGTGATGGTTTTGCTGAAATCTGAAGAACCGAAAAAGCTAACCTTTCTATAGAAGTGACTTTTTTTTTTAAGATTTTATTTATTTATTTAACAGAGAGAAACATAGCTAAAGAGGAAACACAAGCAGGAGGAGTGAGAGAGGGAGAAACAGGCTTCCTGTTTAGCAGAAAGCCCAATGCAGGTTTCCCAGGACTCTCCAATTGTGACCTGAACCAAAGGCGGATGCTTAACGACAGAGCCACCCAGGCGCCCCTAGTAAATGACTTTTCAGTTAATGGGTGTAAATAATGCAAAGACCTAGAGGAGGAGAAAAGTTTGTGCAGAACAGAAAAGAGGCCAGCATGTGTAGGCAAGAGTAGTGTGTAGGAGACGAAATGGTTTGTTTGCAGAGATGGGAAACAGTCATGTTACATATAACTGTATGACTGTGATTGAACATTGCATTTTCATATCAGCAGAATGGAAATGCATTGGATAGTTAAAAATAAACAAAGAGGACATTACTTTTCAAAAAACATTGCTCTGGCTGAAGTGTAGAGAATTAATTGAACATTACAAGAATAGAAGGAGGCATTCCCTTCAAAGAGGCTTCTAAGAGCTTTTAGGGTTGCTCTGACCATGATGTTGTCAAGGGAACTTCACAATGTTATCTTTAAGATTGAATGGACATCAGGAATTAAATGGGAGTGGTGAGGAAAAGGACAGAAGGCTAGTTATAAGAATGCTATGTTTTGTTTATTCATATATCTATTGGCATATGGAGACACATATATTTGTACACATCTATTATGTATTTTGTGGTTTAGAACTCTAAAGAAGTCCATATTCCATCTGTTGTTTATTAAGTAAATATCCATATTTACTTAAAGACTTGTGATTTTTCTTACCATCCTGTAAAGGTGGTCTAACCAAATGAGGTCCTTTTACTCTCACGAGATTGATTTCTGTGCAAAAACCTTGAAACAAGTTTTCTCTTGTGGAAGTAGAGCTAAAAATCTCAATTTTCTTTAGGGTAGTCTTCCAATCTGTCTTTGTGTTGTTTTACCTTTGTGTTGTTTTACCTGGTTTCTATTAAAAAAAAAAAAAAAACAAAAACAGGGAAGTTTTTGAATTTCCCTGGTGGAAGGATGGAGGGAGGGAGGGATAGATGCATGTTGTGAATTTAACCCTCCATCACCTGAAGAGGATGAGAGTCCCTGTCAGTGGCATACATATAGAAACTGAATCACATTCTCCCCTTATGTGGTTTTGTGCTTATTGGCAGGACCTAGAAGTGAGAGCAGAAATATGTTAAAGTTCTAAGTGTATTGTATTTCCTTAAACAGAAGTAGCTGAGATTTGCTTTGTGAATAATTAATTGGTTTATTTTGCTGCTTTCATCACTGTATGTCCCTTACCATTGATTGCCACTCACATTCCAGGAGGAAAATTCTTTGAAACAAATATGCAGTCATCACAATTTACCCTCATGTCTGAGACCCAGAGTAGGTACCAAAGCTATTTTAGTGAATAAATGAGTAGAAGACATTTAATTCTGATGCAATATTTCTGATGTATTATTAAGGGAAAAACTAGGCTTGAACTCTGTAATATATAAAATCAATTCGGTTTAAATTATCCATGAAAGTAAAGCACATCCTCAAAAATATTAATTAAAAATTTAATTATAAAAACCACACTAAACACAAATATAAATCATTTTTATATCACCTTTCATTTTTATATGTTTTATATGTTTCTCCTCCTTATCTCAACTGTATGTAAGATAGCATCTACTCTGACTCCATGTTCAACACTACAACTCCCTCCTGCTGGGAAAAAAAATCTTCCTAGAAACCAAACTGTGAAGGATTCTAAGGATTTTAGAGGCTCATGCCAAAAACTGATCATTTAGATTAGAAGAGAAAAAGCAGCCAAGTAGTAAAATTTTCTTGAGTTATCAGACAATGCTAACAAAAGGTCACTCTGTCTAATTCAGCTATGATCTATATAATCTAATTATGCTCATTTCTAAAGTAAATGTGTTATTTGCCCTGCATTGGTATGCAGATTACAAAGTGTTATTATAGGATTATAAATGGAATGCTGGTTTGCACTTTGTATGAAAAAGACCTGTAAATACTATTTAGTTTCACTTTTATGCGGCTAGGATTTAGTGCACACTAAAAGGCTTAGCCAGTGTAATACTCCAGTTCCAGATAGTGAAGTCAGCTAACTGAGCACCAACGCTAAATAAAGCCGGGTGAGTGCAGTTTCAGACTCATCTCTTCATTTATTACATATTCTTTCATCCATCAGAAGCATGAAGTTAATAAATTCCATGTTCCATCCCTCTGAAAATTAAAAGCAACTTTTGTTTTAACCATTAGCATAAGAATTCTCTTACGGGAATCTTGAATTACTAAGAGCCTTTTTTTTTTTTTTTTTTCTTTTTGCAGATATGCTGCATATACTTTCAGGCTGTATTTATACATGAAGCTGAGAGTCAAATGCCTTTGCTTATATTCTTTAAGAAATTGTGTAAAACACAGTTTGGGGACCCTGGCAGGTTTAATAATATTTGTCTCTGCAGTTAGGACTACTGCGGTTTAGTAGCTGCATTAGCAATGATGCTTTAAAATGATTTTCAAGTAATTCATTACTTCCCTTTCTCATGCATTAAATTTAATATAGCTTGCAGGTTCTAATTCATCTTCATGCATACTAATAAATTGTGCACTACAAATAAATTCTGCATTAGTTTTAAAGCAATTTCACTTCATCTATATATCAAACGTGAAGTTTCTGGTTGGTTTGTAGCTAGCTGTGAATAGGTCCAGAATCTTATCTATGTTGTTACATGATCAATGACTATAATAACCCATCTTTGTGAAGATGACATGTTCTTTTTAATATTTTTTTAAAAAGAAAGACACTATATATATATATTTTTTACTTTCTAAGGTGATAAAAACTCTGGAGGACACCATTCTAGAATATGAATGAACCCAATGAAAGCATCTTAAAATTCATATGCCATACCACAATGATTCTCTCCTTTTATATCTAGGCTTTATAACTAGAACTGCAGAGGAAAGAAAATCTTCTGTCCTCTCCCCTCTTGGATCCTTCTATCAAATTGGTTTAGTGCTGGCAGTCTTTGCAGCTGCTGAGTGACAGTTTCCTAAGCAGTTTTTATAGCTCAAAAAAGGAAGGACACAGACTGTGGCACTGATGTGGGGGGAGGGGGGTTGGAAAGCATTAGGCCCAGGCACTACTCTAGTCTGCTCATATAGTGCTTTATCATTTAAGAAGCATTTTCCTGTAGATCATCCTATTTAGATCTCAGAACTTTATTTTTTATTGATATAACATTGTGTGAGTTTAAGGTGTACAAGGTGTTGATTTGATACATTTATATACTGGGAAAGATTACCCCATCGTATTCACTGACACCACCGTCACGTTGCACAATTATCATCTCTTCTCTGTGGTGAGAAGACTGAAGATCCACTGTTGTCACAACTGTACTGTGTATAATGAAGTACTGTTTAACCATAATCACATTATATCCTCAGCACTTATACATCTCCTAACTTCAATTTTCTTCTCTTTGACCAACATCTCCCAAGTTCCTTCACCATCCAGGCCCTGGTAACCACCATTTTATTCTGTTTTTACAAGTTCTGCTTTTTGGGATTCCAAAAAGGTAAGTGAGATCATGCAATACCTGTTTTCGACTGTCTGAGTTACCTTACTTCAAAAAATACTGCCAGTGTCCACCCATGTTGTCACAAATGGCTGCCTCTTTTCTTTTAATCTAAATGATCAAGTAGTTTCTGCAGCGTGGCTGTTGAGGATAACGGTGCAGTGAACAGAGGCATGCAGATGTCTACGGAGATTCTGTTTACCCAGAAGTGAGTTTGCTAGATCACATGGTAGTTCTATTTCTAATATTTTTGAGGAGACTCTATATTGGATAATAATCTCAATTTTGCATGAAAGGAAACCTAAAAATATTAAAATTTTCTTTTTTTCAGTGTCACAGGAGCTCAGTGTTGGAAACTACAACCAATTTTGAATGGTCTGATTAAAAAAAAAGTTCTTTTCGGGGCACCTGGGTGGCTTAGTCCTTAAGTGTTTGCCTACGGCTCAGGTCATGATACCGGAGTCCCAGGTTCAAGCCTCGGACTGGGCTCCCTGCTCGGTGGGAAGCCTGCTTCTCCCTCTCTCACTCCTCCTGCTTGTGTTCCCTCTCTAGCTGTGTTTCTCTCTGTCAAATAAATAAAATCTTTAAAAAGAAAGTTCTTTTCTCACAACACTTTATCCTTCACATCTGTTTATCCCATGTTGAATGACCATGTAACAGAATTTTGACTCTATTGAGACTCTAGTGAGATCTCCAGAACAAGGCTCTTCATCAGTTGTTCTAACTGCAAGTGGCCCATATCAGCGGCATCCTCAGTATCACCTAAGAGCTTTTTAGAAATGCAGAACAGTGGGTTCACCCCATATCCACCAAACCTAGTTCTCAGTTTTAGCAAGGTCCCAAGTGGTAAGTAAGCAGCTTGAATTTTGAGAAATGTTGTTTTGGGGGGAAACAAAATGAGCTATGGAAAAAAGATCTTTTGAGTAGGATGGGAAAAATCTTTCAGGTAGCACTGAAGTGAAAGGATATATGATTTTCCCCTCACGTAGCATTGCTGAAGTTCTATAATATTTATAATACTTCCACCCACTCGTTTTTAGCAGTATTTTTGCTGTAGGTATCAGCCAAGTACATGAGTGATGTGGGAAATCTTGTTTCTAAAGATGTTTCTGAATTGTGAGAAAGAGACTAGGAAATACAAATTTAAAGTTATTCTGTTTATGAAACCTGTGCAGTGTAATTCAGATTGCTTCAATAGTTTTAGGATTATTATTTCACTAAACACATAGTGGAACCAAACATTCCCTCTAGTAGTTTCTTGACTTTAATGCAGAGAATTGACCAGTTCTATGTGTAATATCAACATTTCTTCACTCATTAACAGAGAGTGGGATAACTATTGGTAAAAGTATAAACCATGAATAATTCAAATAAGTAATACCTTTTCAGAGATTCACCTATTCTGTCTAGACTTTAATACAATAAACCAAATTAAAAAGCACAACTTTTTTTTCCAAGAAAAATTTCTTGTTCTGGTTAACAGAGAAGTATATCTTATTAATGCTTTGGGCAGGACAATTATTTTTTGGTTTGAAATTGAAAACTTGGTATATGTGGACTTAGAAAACTTGAATATCCCAAAGACAACTGGTTCCCTGACTCTTTCAGTTAAAACAATAAATTTGTAGCAGTATAGAAGTTGAAATTCTTATTTCTCCACCTCAAAGCAATAAATTGTACTTCTCATAGTTGAATGTTGCACGTGGACTCCAAGGAGGTCTTCTTACAAAGATGAGTGGGGTTCAGACTTTTAGGAAATGCAATCCAGCTTGTGACCAAACAGTTTGAAAAGACTGGCTCCACAAAGCATGCTCAATTTCTTGAATAATGAGACAAAGTGACAGAGTATGCTATCCTTGCTATCCCACCTTTTAAATCTTTATAGTCATTCCTAGTGACACTTATTATATTTTGTGATTATCATCATCAGTTAGCTACATTTTTTCCCTGTGCCCTTTTCAACCTTCACCACCATAAATCATGTGGAACAGGATCTGTGTTTTTCCTCTCTTTATTGTTTGCACTGCCCTCCTTCTACCTGGAAGACTCAAGCACCACAGTTACAACTCTGACTTTTGCAGATTCTGTTTCTCTTTAGGAGGAATCCAGTGTTATGGTTCCACATTAAGGTAATTTTACTGCCTAGCTTATCCTTATATTATGACCTAGCCTGATTAGTAGGCTTATTATTAAAATTATTTTACCTATCATTAATATTTGCTTTCTACCTGACATGATCCATTCTTCATTTGCATTAAGTGAGCTCTGTCTGTCTTTCATAGGTTGAATTTTCTCTCAAAAAAATGTATATCCAGGTCCTAACCTGTAGTACATTAGAATGTGACCTTCTCTGGAAAACAATAGATGTAATTCCTTAAGGTAAGTTTATATTTGAGTAGGGTAGACCCTTCTTACAACATGACTAGTATCTCATAACAAAAAGACTAGGTGAAGACAGATACAGAAGGGGCATACCATGTGACAAGGAAGTCAGAATGTTGGGTTAGGTAGTTACCAATGCTAAAGATTGACCTAGGAAGAGGTAAAGACCTGTTCACAAGGAAATAATGTCATATCTGTCTATATCTATTAAACATTAGAAGAACTCAGATTGTCATAGGGAATTTGGTCTTTGTTCTTGAGCACAAACTGCTTTATGGATTTACCTATATGGGGGCAATAGATATTAAATGAAAAGAGTTGAGGTTTCTTTGTTATGTTCTGTTAGGAATATGCCCTGAATAAATCTAAAGTAGAAAATTAGAAAAACAGTAGGCAAAGTTATTTAAAAAAATAAAAATATTGATTAATAAATTTAAGAGGTGCTGTTGTGACCAAATAAACATTTCAAAAGGAAAAAGGAAAGCTTTATCAACAAACAATAATCCTTTAGCTTCCAAATCTCTTTTAATTAAAAAAAAATGACCACAGGTAACTCTCATTATCAAGGTTCTTTTTTTTTTTTTTTTAAAGATTTTATTTATTTGACAGAGAGAAACACAGCCAGAGAGGGAACACAAGCAGGGGGAGTGAGAGAGGGAGAAGCAGGCTTCCCACAGAGCAGGGAGCCCGATGTGGGACTCGATCCCGGGTCACCGGGATCATGACCTGAGCCGAAGGCAGTCGCCTAACCAACTGAGCCACCTGGGCGCCCTCATTATCAAGGTTCTAAGTTCAAGCTCCATGTTGGGTGTAGAGATTGCCTAAAAACAAAATCTTTAAAAAAATAAGAAGAATAAAAATAAAAATAAATGACCACTTGTTTCTATCTAAACAACTATTTTAACAGAAAACAAGTGACTACTTTAAATCTCTGGAAGAAATTAAGCCGCTGACAATACCCTCATCAATATATTAATATCTTAAATGTCAAATTGTATGGAGGACAAATCATAACTGATCAGCTCATGACATGTTCCCAAAGTTCTGCTTATTGTGAAGTCAAAAATGTTTATCATTGAGACTATAGCTATTTCATTCCTTCTTTTCTTTTTAAGATTTTTATTTATTTGAGAAGGGGAAAGCGAAAGAGTGCAAGAGCAGGGGAAGGGAGAAACAGATGCCTTGCTGAGCAGGAAGCCCAGTGCAGGGCCTGATCCCAGGACCCTGAGATCACAACCTAAGCTGAAGGTAGATGTTGAACAAACTGAGCCACATAGGCTTCCCTGTTTTATTCCTTTTTAAAATCTAAAGTTAAAGTGAAATTTTCTTTTCTGTAATTGTTTTATAGCTGGTAACGGTTTGGGTGGTAACAGTGACTGCATCTTAATAGCTGTCTCTGTTAAAACCAAAACCATAGACACGTCTCCATAGAGCACTGAGTTTGATATGAGGCTTTTAAGTATATGTGACACAAGTATAAGTATAAAATAATTTTTAAACTACATATTTACCAACCTATAGTACAGTAGGGATAATTTCTTTGCCTTTTGTTTCTTTTAATCAACTCTCATTTGGTGGAAGGCTTAGAACAAAAATAAATTGCAATTTTTGCAGAAATATTTAATTACAAATTTTTGTGCTTTAAAGGTATTTCCTGTAAAGCATATAATAAAACCGGAGAATAATGAAGGATTAATAACCAATGGAAAGGGTGACTGGGTGGCTCAGTGGGTTAAAGCCTCTGCCTTTGGCTCAGGTCATGATCTCAGGGTCCTGGGATCGAGGTCCGCATTGGGCTCTCTGCCCAGCAGGGAGCCTGTTTCCTCTGCTCTCTCTGCCTGCCTCTCTGCGTACTTGTGATCTCTCTGTGTCAAATAAATAAATAAAATCTTAAAAAAAAATAACCAATGGAAAACTAGCGTGTATAAAACTTTTTTTATATATTTTATTATTTTTATTGTCCATATTATTTAATATTATATCATATTGTCCATAAAAAGTAAGGCAGCTACATACACACACACACACACATTTTTTCTGATCATTTAACTGTGGAACAACAAACTTTGGAATACTAAGGATAAAATGATTTTGCAACAGAGTCAATGAAGAGTATTGTCTAGCTAATAAAATTGCAAATTTTTCCTCATACTTTGTTTTATAAAAAAAACTGGAAATTTATATAGAGAAATAAATTATGCATCTGGATGGTTGTGTATGAATCTGATATAGTATCAAATTTCCAAAAGCAAGAAGTAAATGTGGGTTTTATATTTATTTATTTCAGAAAAATGTTATATTCATATATGATATATAAGAGTTGAATGTTCAAAAAGTGGGTATGTATTTATTTCTCATGTTCACTGGGTGAGATGGCTGAAGTTTATTTAATAGTGCAATCTTATGAAAGTACTTTAAAATGATTATGCTTTCGATTTTTTTTGAAATCATAGCATACATCCATAAAGGCAGAATCTAAATTTATCTCCATCATTACTGTTTAATATGTCCCACTGTTAATTTATAACCTCTTCAGTAGCTTCCCAGTATAAACTGAAACCAATCCCTGTACAAGAAAGAAAGGCAGGAAGAGTCCAGAGACAGACCTCTCCAGATTGGTAGAAAGCATATTTAATTAGCAAGGGTAACTTACTTATGAGGCTGTACCCACCCATCAGTAGCTTAAGTGTTTATATAGAGGCCTTAACAGAGTTCATATCTAAAATAAATAAAGAATTCATACACTTCAACAACAACAGAAAAATGCAACGGAAAGAATGCCAGAGGATCTCATAGATATTTTTCCAAAGAAGACACACAAATGGCCAACAGGCACATGAAAAGATGTTCAATATCACTAATCATTAGGGAAATACAAATCAAAACTACAATACAATATTACTTTACATGGGTCAGAATGACTATTACAAAGAGGCAAACAAAACAAGTGTTGGATAGGATATAATGATAAGAGAGCCCATGTACGCTATTAGTGGAAATGTATGGAAAACAGTCCGGACATTCCTCAAAAGATTATAGATAGAGCTAGCATATAAGCCAGCAATTCCACTACTGAGTATGTATCCAAAGAACACAAAAACACTTATTTGTAAAGCTATATTCATCCCTTTGTTCACTGCAGATTATTTATAAAAACCAAGGCAGGGAAACAGCCTAAGTGTCCATTGATGGATAAATGGATAAAGTTGATGTGACACGCACACAGGACGATGGAATACTACTTAACCATAAAAAGGAGTGAAATCTTGCCATTTGCAACAACATCCATGCATCTTGAGGGTATTGTGCTATGTGAAAGTAGCCAGACAGAGAAAGACAAATATCATATGATTTCATGTACATGTGAAATCTAAAAAACAAAACAGATGAAACAAAACCTACATTCATATAGAAAACAGATGTGATTGCTGGAGAGGAATGGGTTGTAGGGAGTGGCAATTTGGGTGAAGGGGATTAAAAATTACAAACTCCTGGGTACCTGGGTGGCTCAGTGGGTTAAAGCCTCTACCTTCGGCTCAGGTTGTGATCTCAGGGTCCTGGGAGTGAGGCCCGTATCGGGCTTTCTGCTCAGAAGGGAGCCTGCTTCCTCCTCTCTCTCTGCCTGCCTCTCTGCCTACTTGTGATCTCTCTCTGTCAAATAAATAAATCTTAAAAAAAAAAGAATTACAAACTCCTACTTACAAAACAAATAAGTCATGATTTATAATGTAGAAAATGGAAAATATAGTCAATATTATTGTATTAACTGTAAGGTGACAGATTTCAACTATACTTATTGTGGTGACTATTTCACAATATATACAAATGGCAAATTACTAGTTGTACACCTGAAACTACATAATATTGTATGTTAATAATAACTCAGAAAAAATAATAAAACTGGTAGCCTGGATGACTGATTTGAAAGTTTAGACTTAATAATTTTGAAGGCAAAGAAGCAAATTTTTTTTAAATTAACTTGGAATTAAAATTTCAAATACAGTATTTTTAGTATGATAAACCTCTCAATAAAGTAGGTACAGATAAAACAGATTATACCCAACAAAATACATGGGTTTTTTTTGTTAAAAATAAAGCAAAATGTATATTTGTGGTAAGAAGAACATTGATACGTTCAGAAAATAAAATTTCACTTTACGATATGTATTAACTATGGAAATATTTCCAGCACCTGTGTATGAAAGAATATTACTTTGAGAGGTTGTCTCAAGATTGAATTATTCACTTTGCAGTTTGCAAGGTTTGTAGTGCTTATTCCAGCATTCTTTTCTTTAAATTCCATCTTGGCAAAGGATCAAGTTCAACAGGGGCAAGTGTGCTTGGGACAATCAGATCATGTCTGATTAGCATGTTGGTGGATACCACTGGCAACACTGTCTCTACTGACTTTCATAATGCTAATATGAAGTTTTTCTAATTGAATCATAATGTTAAAATGCCACTTTATGTTCAATACAGAGGTTACTCTTTAAGTTCCTAGTACACTGAAGATTTCTTGCTCTTAGTCTTCTTTGTTTCAAGAGTAATGCATATGATTCATTGGCTGTCAACCAGAGGGCAACCATTATGCTGAAAAGAATACTAGATAGTGTGTTACGATCTACCAGAGAACTAGGAGTTGGTCTACTAATAACCATTTGTGTTATTTAAATATTTACAGGATTTAAATTATATATAGTTTAGGACTCTCATCTGTATGACAATGGACATTGTAGTAATTGTTATCTCTCATATGTACATTTTTTTAAAATATTTTATTTATTTGACAGAGAGAAACATAGCCAGAGAGGGAACACAAGGAGGGGGGGTGAGAGAGGGAGAAGCAGGCTTCCTGCCGAGCAGAGAGCCCAATGTGGGACTCGATCCCGGGTGTCCGGGATCATGACCTGAGTCAAAGGCAGTCGCTTAACCAACTGAGCCACCCAGGTGCCCCTCATATGTACATGTTAAGCTCAAATGAGATCTACTTGTGAATGAAGGGTGCATGTTACAAAAATAAACTGACATGGTCACTGATGGTGAGAAGGAAGAAAACTAACATTCATGGCAATCACGATAGATATGCAAACAGAAATATCAAATTCCTTAAAGGAGAAGGAAAAACAAAAAAAAGTAAGACTCTTACAACCTCAGCTCTTTGCCTTCTCACATATTTCTAGGATGCTGCTAAATCTCTTTCTGTACCTATACCCTTTTCTGCTCTCAGTTGGATTGTTTAAATTTTCTTACTTTCTACTCCCCTTTTCTCAAATATTTCATAAGCTGTGAATATCAATTTTTAAATTGATACAAATGTACACTTGATTCAATAAGGTGTCAATGCCATCCATCTACTGGAATAAGTTGAAGACATTAGGGTGGCTTACCTCATTAAGCCATTGATATTATTACCCTCTTATATTCTAGTTCTGCCTTCCCCTCCCCCAATCCTCTTAGTTAATTAATTATTTGGGCTGTTGTTCTATTAATAGCACCTATTTTACTTTGTCTATGTCTTTACCAGTCTCTGTTGACTATTCCTTCTTTCATCCCTTAATATCAGTCTGTGTTAAATTTCCTATTTCTTTGCTGAAAATAAACTAGAATCATACAACTGAGATAAGCAGAGACTATTTAGTCAGAGGTTACCATAGGAAGTGAGGAAATTACCAATATTTGCTTTGGTAGAGACTCGAAAGCAGGAAAGTGGACAAAAATTATATTGAAAAAAATAGGAAGACCTCAAGTGTGCTATCTTTGGAAATTGTTGGCATGAGGAAGCTAGAAGAAGACTAGGTAGAAGTGGGTTTATCTGTTTTGTACTTTGTTAGAAGTAGAGGCAAAATATAGGCAATTTGGTAGCTGGTGATCGGATCTTGACCGTTCTGGGCAAATTGCTCCAGAAATTGTCAGTTGGTTTTCTGAAATGGTTACTGAGGAATATGTGACGTGGAGCTCCATTCTCATATGTGGTCTGGCCACTGTCTATTTGTATATTCAGTATTTTACCTTGTTTCTAAGAAGAGGTGTAATTATTTTCCCAGTATCCTTGAGTGATAAACCTTCCCACTTAGTTCATATAAAAAAAATTTAAATTTGTCCTCAATCTTGAATAACAATTTTTCTGAGTCTAGCATTCCATTTTGTTAGATTTCTTCTTCACAGAAATTTGAAGATATATCATAAGCTAAGATTAGGTAGTTTTACAAATGTTTTCTTTATTTCTAGAATATGCATCTTGGACTAGATGTTTGTCATTCTTTAGATTTCAGTTGAGTGTTTCCTAGTGAAAAAATATTTGAGTATCCCAGTAAAAGTTAATAATCAATATGCTACTTGATTGTTTTCCATTTGTGTTTATATTTTTATGATATTTATTACAAATTCAAACAATTTTTGTTCTCTCCCCATTTACAATGTAAATTCTGTGAGTTCAGGTACTTTGTTTGCTTATTGATAGTGGGTGTCCTGGGCTGACTGCAGTAACTAGAATTCTTTTGCAATTATAACTGCCTTATTTCTATATTCTTTTTATATTTTGGGAATAGGTGGTCATGTAAATTTTCAAATAAAAATCCAGAAAATCAAATAATTTTCAAACTACGAGAATGTATGTTATCATGCTTATTTTCCAGAAAACATATTTAAATCAGACTTTAATTAGGATATATGAGAAAATTTTGATCCACTCAGTAATGGAGAATTTTTTAGGGTATATAAATCATATAAAATCTTAAAAACTTAAATTCATATAATAAAATTAGAGGGAGAAAAAGCCTTGCTTCTGACTAGATGTTGTTAGGAAAAATTTTTATAAGTGTACTTGCATAATACATATGTGTAATGTACCTCAGTGTTTTACAGACACAAATCGATTAAAAAGAGACACCGTGTGGCAGTAGAGATAAGATGTAGTCATTTCAAAAAAGACACTCTCCTTTTTCTCAAGTAGGATCTGAGGTAAGAGCAATGACATGAGGCATAAGTCACCTTAAGAGAGGGTGGTAATAGATCACCCCTTGTCAGATGGAGCACAAGAAGGAACTTTAGAAAATAAGAATGTTTTATTCTTTGAGAGAGCCATCACAAAATAGTCCAAGCCTTTTACACCCTTGAGGGATGTCTCTTAACAGACTTGATTAGTTCTGGATACCTCATTTTAAGATGGACATCTACAACCAAATTGAATCCAGACCGTGTAACAATAGGGCATAAAGTTGTCATGAGGAATGATACCAGGAACTGGAAAACTTTAGCCTGGAAGAGACAACACCTAAAGTATATCAAATTGTAGGCTTTTTATACAATATATAGCAATATAAAATATTGTCTTATAAAATGGATATTTGACTTAGTCTGCATTGGTGCAGAATTCTTAACTAGAGTCAACAAAGGAATGTGTTTAGGGCAGTCTGCTTTCAAAAATGGAAAAAAAAATGTGAGTGTGTATTTTCTAAGAGTGAAAAATTAAAAATAAAATGGCCTAACACTTTGGGTAATAAATGGCCCTTGAGGATTGTTATTCAAGTAGAGGATGGTTGATAATTCTCCAGAAAAATTATACATAAATGTATAATGAATAAATGTTTTAGATTAATGTTTTAACTACTAGACTTCACAAACATCTTTAAAATTTCCATGAACAGTAAAGATACCTTGCAAGTAGCCATTGTAAGACATACTTTAAGATCTTTTAGATGTCATTGGTGATTTTATCATCCAAAAAAAGATAAATAAAATTTTGATGTGAAAATTCTTCTTAAATTTCCAGGTATATAGGAATTATTTAGTACTCAGGGAGTAATTATCTACAATTTTATTAGATAACAAAAGTTGTCATAACATGACATTATCTACTAACACTGATTTAACTGGTTTCCACCTCAAATTGCCTTCCACTTCCCAATAATATTTACCCCAATACACTGAGCAACATTTCTTTCAGTCATTTTCCTTTTGGTTTTAGGATGTGTTATGTATCTGACAAAGCCGTACAGTGTAATACAAAGTGAAATTGCAATCTTGCAAAAACTGCATGATTTCATAAAGCCAATGAAGTAAAGTTAGAATTACTTGACTCACAAGCAAAGAAAGGCTTTGACAAATGAGGTTGTAGCAGAGTTAGACTGGTTAAAAATTGAAGAAAAATATTGGCAAGGATGATGATAGAATATGTGCTTCAAAGAAAGAATGATTTGAATATCAAAGAACTGAGAGAATTCCTTGGGAAATTGATGAAATCCTAAAATATTTTGGCAAAAATGGCCTCTCTGTGATTGTTCTCTGAAACAATCACAATGTTATGTGCTATTAAGTTTTGGCAAAAACTACACCCTAATACAGATACATAAACAAAAGTTAGCTTAACACATTCTTGAAGTATTCAAAGAATTAATGCATCATTAAAATAATATAATTCTGTTTTAAGTAAGGTAAATAAAGCAATTTTAAATATTTATATTATTTTAGATGCATTTTCTAAATACAGTTATATGCATTTTTTTAACCATTCTAATATGGAATTAAGGTGAATGTTTTAACTATTTTACAGTGGCTTTTTTTTTAACAACTAATTCTATTTACATGATGCTGAATTTCCATATGTTCTTTTTTATTATTCAGGTAAAATTGGTATGTAACATTACAGTAATTTCAGGTGTACAACATAATAATTTGATATTCATATATACTATACAGTGATCACCACAATAATTCTAGTAGCCATTCATTACCATACAGTTGACCCTTCTACCCTTTTCATTGACCCTACAACTCCTTTTCCCCTCTCATAACCACCAATTTGTTCTCTGTATCTGTGAGTTTGATTTTGTTTGGTTTTGTTTGTTTTTTTTTTTGATTCCACATTTAAATGGAATTATATTGTATTTGCCTTTCTCAGACTTATTTCACTTAGAATAATGCCATGAAGATCTACCCATTTGTTGCAAATGGCAAGACTGTATTCTTTTTTATGGCTGAGTAGTGTTCCATTGTATGTACATACCACATCTTCTTCATTTCATTCTTCCATTCTTATCTTGGCTATTGTATATAATGCTGCAATAAATGTAAGTGTGCACATACCTTCTCAGATTAGTACTTTATTTTCTTTAGACAAATACTTAGTAGTAGAATTGCTGGATCATATGATAGGTACATTTTTAATTTTTTTGAGGAACCTCCAGACTGTTTTCCATAGTAGCTGAACCAATTTACATTTCAACCAACAGTGGACAGGGGTATCCTTTTCTTCACATCCCCCCCCCAATCCCTGTTGTTTCCTATGTTGTTAATTTTAGCCATTTGGACAGGTATGAGGTGGAATCTCATTGTGGTTTTGATTTGCTTTTCTCTGAAGGTTTAGTGATGCTGAGCATCTTTTCTTGTGCCTATTGGTCATTTGTGTGTCTTTTTTGGTAAAAGTCTATTAGATATTCTGCTCATTTTTAAATTCATTATTTTATTTTATTTTGCTTACTTGTTTTATTTTTTGCTATTAAGTTGTATGAGTTTTTCATGTATTTTGATGATTAACCCCTTATGCAATATATGATTTGCTAGTATTTCTTTTCCATTTAGTAAATTGTCTTTCATTTTGTTGATGGTTTCCTTTGCGGTGAAGATTTTTAGGTTGAGAGAGTTCCATCCCCCCTTTTTTCTTTTGCTTTTGTTGTATTTGTTTTGGGAGTCAGATTCAAAATTTCAAGGCCATAGGGGAACCTAGGTGGCTCAGTAGTTAAGCCTCTGTCTTCAGCTCAGGTCATGATCCTGGAGTTCTGGGATCGAGCCCTACATCTGGCTCCTTGCTCTGCGGGAAGCCTGCTTCTCCCTCTCTCACTCCCACTGCTTCTGTTCCCTCTCTGGCTGTGTTTCTCCTTGTCAAATAAATAAAATCTTTAAAAAGAAAAATTCAATGCCATGACCAATGTGAAGAAGCTTCCTGCCTTTCTTTTCTCCTAAGAGTTTTATAGTTGCAGGTCTTCCTTCCAAATTTTTTTTTTAAGATTTTATTTATTTGACAGAGAGAAACACGGGTAGAGAGGGAACACAAGCAGGGGGGGTGAGAGAGGGAGAAGCAGGCTTCCTGATGAGCAGAGAACCCAATGTGGGACTCGATCCTGGGTCTCTGGGATCATGACCTGAGCTGAAGGCAGTCACCCAACCAACTGAACCACCCAGATGCCCCTTCCTTCCAAATCTTTAATACATTTTGCATTAATATTTATATGTGGTGTAAGATATTGGTCCAGATGCATTATTTTGCATGAAGATGTCCAGTTCTCTCAACACCATTTATTGAAGAGTCTGCCATTTCCCCATTGTATATCCATGGCTCCAACTGGCCATAAATGTGCAGGTGCATTTCTGGCCCCTCTATTCTGTTCCATTGATGTATATGTCTGTTTTTATGACAACAGCACACTGTTTTGATTAGCATAGCTTTGTAGTAGAGTTTGAAATCAGGGTACTTGATATTATATCTTCTTTAGCAAGTCTTTAAAGATGTATGATAATGAATGCTATTATAAGTTGTGAATATGAAAGTGATTGGTAAATATTAAACTGATATACTACTAATTTTTTAAAGAAATCTCTTCATAGCAATACATCAGAATTACAATACTATGGTCATAACTACACAGAATCTCTCTCTTCTTTGGAAACTGCAAAAACAACTCCAATTGTACATTACCCACATTATACATTACCCAACAAATACTAATTTTCCATGAAAATATTATATTTTTAAAGACTAAAATAATATACTTTCCCTTGGTATCACATATAGATGAAAAATAAATTGCCATAATATCCAGGGGATAAACCTTCAGCCATTTAAGAATCTGCAAAAAAAATGCAAATTTAACTTACATAGAAAAATAAATTAACAGGGAGGTTCTGTGTTCAGCAAGATTATATTCTGCACATACTAGGATTTGTGCATCCGTGACATAGCAGGTTATAAAATTACTCAGTTATCAGAGATCACATCATGCCATTTATTCAGATAAGGTAATTTGCTAGAAACTATATGAATCTTTGTAAAAAAAAAAACAAAAACCCAATGGTATTTTTTTTCAAACTTCTGCAGTCTTGAAGGTGCAATAATTTTTAATAGATATGTATTTCAAAATATAAAGTCTTAACATTAAAATTTGCTAGGTGTGACTCAAAGTATATATAAATTCATTGGTTTATGAATCTGTTTTATGTTTATGTTTATACAATATTTGTTTTGCTCCATATTCTTCATATAGTTGAAAAATTATTTACACTTGTGAAATTGACTGAAGTTTTATGAGGATTTTGAGGTTATTTACTGTGTGTGGGTAGTGTTTTTGCCCTAGAATGATTTTACATTATCAGTTAAATAAGGAGGCTGAAATCTGTCAGATAATTAACTAAATTTTCTATTTTGTTAACTTGTTATGTATATGCATATTAATAGAAATTTCTTTATTTGAAAGGCAACGTAGGTTTGTTATTCTGAATATTTTGTCAAGAGCTTATGAATATCTTCTATTGTAAATGCAAAAAATATAAAAATTGCTAACATTTTTGAGCTTGCTATGTACTCTCCTAAAGGTTATGCATGTGTTTTGCTATTATATTTTCAAAATGATCTTGTATAGACATTTTTAAAACTGCATTTCACAGATGCAGAAACTGAAAACAACAACAATATAAGTAACTAAAGTATGTCAACCTAGTAAGGGATAGTCCCCAAATTTAACATGGCATTCATTAGCACTCTGATCCTTGAATTTACAAATTTATTTATTTATTATTTTATTTTATCAATTAGTTTTTTAGTTTTTAAAAAAGATTTTATATATTTACTTGACAGAGAGATAGAGAGAGCACACAAATAAGCAGAGTGGAAGGCAGAGGGAGAGGGAGAAGCAGGCTCTCCAAGGAGCAAGGATCCAAATGTAGGGACTTGATCCCAGGACCCTGATCATGACCTGAGCCAAAGGCAACTGCTTAACCAACTGAGCCCCCCAGGCACCCCCAATTTATAAATTTAAATGAAAATTCATTCTTTGCCCTCTTTTGTACCTTATAGAAAATTATCAGATGAGCCCACATAAACATGTCTTTCATAGAAATTTAAAATCTGATTTTATAATATAAAATATTCTAAATTATCCTAAAATATAAAAATTTAAACAATTTTTGGAAAAAAGATATTTACTGTGGCATATATGTACCATTTCAACCAATTTGAAGTGTTCATTTGAATAGTTTACCCTTTCGTTGTTGAGTGGTAAATTTTGTTTTTTTTTTTAGCATAATCTGAATAGTAAACTCTTCACAGAGAAATTATTTGCAAATATTTTCTACCATTCTTTTGTGTGCCTTTTAAGTTTTTTGATGAGGTCCTTAGGTATACAGAATTTTTTATTTTGATGAAGTCCAGTTTGCAATTTTTTTTCTTCTGTTACTCCTGCTTTTTTTCACAAATTGAAGAATTCACTGCAAAATCCAGTATCATGAGGATTTACCTCTGTGTTTTCTTCTAAGAGTTTTATAGTTTTAGTTCTTGTCTCTAGATCATTGGTCTATTTTTTTATTGAAGTATAATTGACATATAACATTGTATAAATTTAAGGTGTACAATGTGGATTTATTTCTGGAATCTCAATTATAGTCCATGGTGTATATGTCTAATCGTGCCAGTGTAATACTATTTTTATTCTTGTAGCTTTATATCAAGTTTTGAAATCTGGGGGGTACCTGGGAGGCTCAGTTAATTGAGCCTCCAGCTCTTGGTTTCAGCTCAGAAGGTGATCGCATGGGTCATGGGATCCAGCCCCTCACTGGGCTCTGTACTCAGTGGAGAGTCTGCTTGGAGTTCTCTCTCTCTCCTTTCCCTCTACTTCTTCCTGACTCATGTGCACTGTATCTTTTTCTCTCTCCCAGATAAATAAAATCTTAAAAAAAAATGCTTTGAAATCTGGAAATGTGAATCTTCTGACATTGTTCTGATTATTTTGATACTCTGAGCCCCTTGCAACTCCATGTAAATTTGATGATTGGCTTTTTAATTTCACCAAAAACATTGAAATTTTAATATGAGTTAGATTGAAACTGTGGACTGCTTTGGGTAGAACAATATCAATTATTCATGAATATAGAATCATTACATATCACTATATAAATTATTTACAAGTTTTTTATTTCTTTTAATAAATTTATTACTAGCTATTTCATTATTTTAGAAACTATTATTTCTAAACTATTGTTTCTAATAAAGGTAATATTTTTTTCTTACCTTCCTTCTCAGATTGTTTATTGTTGGTATATAAAAACATAGCTGATTTTATTGTGTTGATTTCAGACTCTTTTGTCTGATTGATTTCAGACAATTTTGATGGATTTACTTACCAGATCTAGTAGCTTTTTGTTGTATTCTTTGTGGAGAAAATTAAGCAAACACTTCTCCCAATGTTTGCAGGTCAGCTCTGTGCTGAAGCACTCATTCAAGTCCCAGGCTTCCACTGAGCTAGGTATTAGCCTTAGGGGGAATTTTAGGTTTATCTTTGTTTTGTTTTGTTTTTTTTCTAGGCGTGTATATGACCTAAATTCTCCCATGTACATGGATACATTTGAATGCCTTAATTTCATAAAGAAATTTTTACCATTTTTTTTTTTTAATCTTTCAGGCATTAAGTGGTCTATCCTGTTTCCATTATAATTTCTTTTCACAGTAGGTGACTACAAGTCGTCTGTTCTATTTGCAGTATTTTTGAGCAAGTCCTCCTTTCTTGCCTGAGCTTCAAGTTAGACAAAACAGACAAGGATCACGTTCTTTAGGTAGTCCCCAGACAGATAAGAACAGACATGCACAGCACTTTGCAAATGAATTCTGCTCTGTCCCTTCTGCAACCTTAGACAAGCCTCCTGCACTGCAAAGGTGGTGGAGCAAGGACAAATAAAAACATCAGAAAACTTTCCTACTCTTATCAAGTTGCCTTTTTCTTGACTCAACATTCACTTGATTGTTGAATACCTTTGACTCTTTTCAGAATTCTGACAAAGTTTGCTCTGGTAGTTTCTGCTTATTTTTCAATGCTTCTGTGGAAGAAGAGCTTGGAGCTCTCTATTCTATCATTTTGCTGATGTCCACAATTGATATTTTTCTAGAAATAAATTATTATTAATCATTAAGCTCCTAAAATGGATTTGATTATATTTAAGATTAAAATTAGGCATAAGGGGAGAAAGTTCATGATAACATGAATAATTATGAGTTGACAAACTTGTGACTGTATAAATATTAAAGGATTCATATTTTTCAAAATACACTAATATACTTTACAAAACCTATAATGAGAGTTGAGAAACAAGCTATTCAATAAGTAGAAATGGTTAGATAAATTCTAAAACCATTTTGGCATGATGGAATACCAGGACAACATTAAAACTAAGTTTTCCTAGAAGAATTAAGGTTTTGGACAAACTTTGACAATGCAAAAAAAGAATTCAGAAAAACAATTAAAAAGAAATTTGGATACATTCAATCTTGTTGTAGCCTAAAAACCAACTATAAAATAATACAATTTTACAATTATAGCAAAAAAACAAATAAATTTGATTTATAAATTTCTTATTCTGTTTTTTAAAAGATTTTATTGATTTATTTGAAAGAAAGAGGGAGAGAAAAAGAGAGAGAATATGAATGCAGGATGGGGAAAGGAAGAGAGAGAACCCTAAGCCAACCCCTGTAGAGCACAGAGCCTGACATGAGGATTGATCTCATGACCTGAGATCATGACTTAAGTTAAAGTCTAGGGTTGGACACTTAACCATCTGAACCACCCAAATGCCCCTGTGTTTATAGTAATACAGACAACGAAAGAGAATGCTAAGTGACACATCAACAGCAAACTATTGACATTGGAAATCAAATGAATTTGTTGTAAAGCACTTAGAAAACCTATCTAAAATGCATCTTTGGCTAGCAGTAAGGAAAGTTAAGAAATTACTGAGCTTATACCTCAAAATGGTTCCACAATGCCAAAAATAGACACAGTGATCAATAGAACAGAATAGAGAGCCCAGAAATAAACCCTCAATTTTAAGTTCCATTTATCTTCAACAATGTAGGCAAGGATATGCAATGGGGAAAACAAAACAAAACAAAACAAAACAAAACAAAACAAAACAAAACAAACAGTCTCTTCAACAAATGGTGCTGGGAAAACTGGATAGCAACAAGAAAAGAATGAAACTGGACCACTTTCTTACACCATATACAAAAATAAACTCAAAACGGGTTAAAGACCTAAATATGAGACCTGAAACCATAAAAATCTTTGAAGACAGCACAAGCAGTAATTTCTCTGACAACCATAGCAACAATTTTTTTCTAGATATGTCTCCTGAGGCAAGGGAAACAAAAGCAAATATAAAGTATGGGGCCTATATTAAAATAAAAGCTTCTGTACAGCAAAGGAAACAATAAACAAAAGTAAAAGAAAACCTAGTAAATGGGAGAAGGTATTTGCAAATGACAAATCTGGTAAAGGGTTAGTATCTAAAATGTGTACAGAACTTATAAAACTCAACACAAAAAATACAAATAATCCAATCAAAAATAAGCACAAGACATGAACAGACATTTCTCCAAAGAAAACATCTAGATGGTCAACAGACACATGAAAAGATGCTCATCATTAATCTTCAGGGAAATGCCAATCAAAACTACAATAAGATATCACCTCACACCTGTCAGAACGCCTAAATTCAAAAACAGAAGAAATGAGTGTTTTCTAGGACAGAGAGGCAAAGGAACCCTGGTGCACTGTTGGTAGGAGTGCAAACTATTACAGCCACTGTGGAAAATGGTATGAAGGTTCTTCAGAAAATTAAAAGTAGAGAGGTGACTGGGCAGCTCATTTGGTTAAGAATCTGACTCTTGATTTTGGGTCAGGTCATGATCTCAGGGTCCTGAGTTTGAGCCCTAAGATTCTTTCTCTATCCCACTACCTCTTCCCTCTGCTGCAAACTTGCACACTCTCTTTCTAAATATTATTCTCTCAAGAGAGCAAAAGGAGTGTCACTTTCTGCCTTTCTTTCTAAAGTTCCTGATTTTTTTGTTTCCTTCAAGCATGCTTCTTCTCCCCTGCCAACGTCCTTCTTTTTTTTTCTTTTGGTCTCTACAACACTGAATAGAGATTTTTTTCCTTCAGAAATTTTATCTTGTGTTTATATTTAAAAGTATATCACTAGGTGATTCCTAATTCTGAGTAAAGTTCATGATTAGTAAGCAATTTCTTGAGCTATATAGAAAAGAATATTTTTAAATAAATTCTTAATCTTAAAAATAAAGTTTATTTTAAAAAAGGAGCAGTGGAATAAAACTATAGAAAAAAGATAAATTCTTGAGAAACAAAGAAAGATATTACATTCTTGAAGCAAATAAGATGACTATATATAATGTGTGTTGTAAGGACCTATTTAGAAATCCAAGCCGCCATCTTGTTTACTCAGAAAAACAGTTCCAGGTGTTATGGGCAAATGGCCCCTGGAAAACAAAGGAGAGCCAGGTTGGGGGAGATACCCAATCAGTTAAGCTCCTTAACCTCTCATCCCAGGAGCGTCAGTTACTGGTACTTGGGGTCAGATAGGAATGCCAGAATGTCCTCAACTTCCCAGTTCTTGGAGCAATACAAATACAAATTAACCCTGGCTATCTTGTGATTGTGGGGGGGGGGGGGCGGTCATCCTATAATAGCTAGTTTCAGAAATTAGGCGGCATTGATTTCTCTCTCTTGAGCAGTGACCCTGGCCAGCCAGTACACTTCTTGATGCTTGGTGTGAAATAAAGCTTTCCTTAACCTTTGCTTTTTTATCAGCCTCGTTCCTTTAAACAGGGACCCTATTATGTGTGTGTGTGTGTGTGTATAATTATAAATTAATAGGACACCAATTTGCAATTAGAAATGAAAAGTTCAGTAGTGCGTTTAAAAGATATAGTTGAGAAAATCTCACAGAAAAAAAGAGAAAAACAACAAAAGACTCAAATGGAGAAGAGGATAGAAGAGTATAAGAAAAGAAGTGACATACTCCATTAATTCAAATACCCAAATAATAGGATTTTGAGAAAGAAACTACATGTGATATTTTTTAATTATTAAATACAATTTTTGAGAACTTTTCACACATATTAAGAACAGGAGTTTTCATATTTCAAGGATCCATTAGGTGTCTATAATAGTAAAGAAAATCAGACCAGGGGCACCTGGGTTGCTCTGTGGGTTAAAGCCTCTGCCTTCAGCTCAGGTCATGATCTCAGGGTCCTGGGATTGAGGCCTGCATCAGGCTCTCTGCTTAGCAGGGAGCCTGCTTCCTCCTCTCTCTCTGCCTGACTCTCTGCCTACTTGTGCTCTCTCTCTCTCAATAAATGAATAAAATCTTAAAAAAAAAGAAAAAAGAAAATCAGACTACTGCCAAGGCATATCATTTTGGAATTTAGAATATTGGATCAGTGAAAGATCCTACATTATTCCAGATGAAAAAACAAAAAAACAAAACAAAACAAAAAACAAAAACAGTTTACTTTTTGATACCTAGTGATTGGTATGACTTCAGGGTTTCATGAAAAGCAACAGAACCTAAAAAGAATCAGAAATGCCTTAAAAATTCTGAAGGGGGGCACCTGGGTGGCTCAGTTGGTTAAGCAACTGCCTTCGGCTCAGGTCATGATCCTGGAGACCCAGGATGGAGCCCTGCATTGGGCTCCCTGCTCTGCAGGAAACCTGCTTCTCCCTCTTTCATTCCCCCTGCTTGTGTTCCCTCTCTAGCTGTGTTTCTTAAAGAAAAAAATTCTGAAGGAAAGTGAAATCTGGATCCATAACCAAATGATCACTCAGTTGTCAATATAGGGTATATGTTTTTACAGATATGCAAGGACTCAAAAAATTAAAATTGATAACTCAGATTTGAATAGTATGCAAATAATAATCATGAAATGCATACAAATATTGACCTCACCTAAATTATGATGAATGATAATGAAAAGATGGAATGCTGAGTCCAAAGTGATGAGCATGTATTGTGGCTACCAAAAAACAAAAAGAGGTTAATTCTAATTCTTCATTGATAAGGTAGAGAATAGATGTATTTAACAAAAATAAACTTAGTAACACTATCTTATTTAAGGACTCAAACAACTCCTAAAGCAAATCCTAAATTATGTGAAAGTAGCTGTTTTTCGTGCATAATAATAGAAAATGGAGCAGAGGAAGAAGTTTGTAAAGAAATTTTGTAGGGACATCTGGGTGGCTCAGTTGATTAAGCAACTGCCTTTGGCTCAGGTCATGATCCCGGAGACCTGGGATCGAGTCCCACATCGGGCTCCCTGCTAGGCGAGAAGCCTGCTTCTCCCTCTCTTGCTCCCCCGCCGGCTTGTGTTCCCTCTCTGGCTATGTTTCTCTCTGTCAAATAAATAAAATCCTTTAAAAAAAAGGAATTTTGTAGAAATGGTTGATTTTTAAGTATTTTCATACTTACATCCACTCAAATTTCATATTTGCACTATTATCTGGGATAAAAAAGTAAGCAAATACATCAACATAGTAACAAATTTGGGGGGATTATGTATAATGGTAATTGTCTTATTTCTGTTTTTCTTCATTTTTTTGAAAAAAATGCCTGAAATTTCCATATATTCTATAATAACCTTAATTAAAAGAAATGGCAGAGAAGTAGGAAGTTCTTTGGGGTCTTTAGTGTTGGATTCAGATATAGCTAGGTGACCTAGGTCAAATCATAAAGGTTTATTCAAGTTCAGTGTATGTTGACAAAAATTAACTCCAACTATACTAATAAGGATAAGCTAAGTTAGTTCATGGTAACAACCCTCAAACCACAGTGATCTTAAAGATAATCTTACTCATTAGATACATCCATTGCAGATCAGCAGCCATGTCTGTTTCTTGTGTCATCATTCATGAGTCTGACAGAAGGATCCATACAAGATGCTGTGGCAAGAGTGAGCAAATGGAGAATTTATTCTGGATCATGAATAGTTTGACTGGAAGGGACACATGTCATTTTTGTTTACTTTTTGTTGGCCAATGTAAATCATGTGGTCATGATTAAATCTGGGGAGTAAAGTACAGTTTTCCTATGCACTCAGAAGGGAGGTAAACTGGCACAAATTCACCAGGACTCAGCGAAGGTTAATTTGGTTTTCTTTTAATTTAGTTTTCTCACTGAGTCTGCAGGTTAAAAACCTGTTTTCCTTGCACACTTGTAGGCTTGGGGAATACAAATACCAAGAGTTATTGCCTGTAACTAGACAGCTTTGGGACTTAAAACAAAATCTCTGTTTTATTTTTTAAAAATCAAAACAGCAACAATAAAAAAAAAAAACCACCCTGCTATTTCCTCAAATATTTAACATATATAATATTTTTTACTACTTATATCTATATGATTTTCAGCATAATTAGTTAATCTTTCTCATATGTAAAATGGGAAAATAAAACCTCTTATGGTGTAGAATTTTTGTAAGAATTAAATAAGTTAATATGTAAAATGTTTGTCATAGTGCTCAGAAAATAGTAAGATTATATAAAATAGTAAGCTTTATAAATGCTTTGTGTTATTAGTACTAGTTGGAGTATTTTACAATTTTGTCTCGGGGTAACTAGAAAAATGGATTATATGCCCATGGGGGCATATAATGGAGGTATACAGATAGCAAAGAAAGATGTCCTTAGAACTTCAGTGTTTGAATTTCAAGAATGTCCTAAAAGGATCAAAATACAGTCACATACCTAAAGCATTTCACTCCCAATTATGTCAAATTGATCAACTTTAACCACTTTTACAGAAGAATATTCTCTAGGAATGGAAGTGGGGAGGATACATACTTAGACACAAATACAGAATTGCACACAATCTCCTTCACCTCCATTGTTCTTTACTCACAAGAATAAAACTTGACAAGATGTGTAAAGATGCAATATACACAAAATTTTAAAAATCTGTTAAAGAAGAGAAATCCATTGATAATCCAAGTGTTGGAGATGAAGACAAGAACATTGACCCAAAGGAAGAAAAAATTTAGTGCTTAACTCTGTTCAATGCAAGGTGTTTGGGCAGAAAACATGGGTAAAGTATAGAATAGTGATAAAGTGAATTATGTCCAAATGAATATTATTTTAATATTAACTTTAACATTTAATAATTAAAATAACATAGAAAATGGAAAGATATCATGGTGTAAGAACATGTGAAAATGCTGGATTGAGGGAGATGAACCATGAGAGACTATAGACCATGGAAAGAAACTGAGGGTTTCAGAGGCAAGAGTTTCCGAGGGGGTAACAGGGTAATGGGTATTGAGGAGGGCACATGTGATGAGCACTGGGTCTTATATGTAACTAATGAATCATTGAATACTACATCAAAAACTAATGATGTGTTATACAGTAGCTAACTGAACATAATAAAAAATACAATGTGGAAAAAGAAAAAATGCTGGATCAAATGATATATTTATCAAGATTATTTTTACATAATAAAAGTAAGTTGGAAGAAAATGTAACAAGGTATAGTATTTAGTTTGGCTAACAATGTTGTGAAGAATTTGTTTCTTTTTTTCAAATTTTAAATGTAACCAAAATTTCTAATAAAAAATGTGTGAGATGGGTGCCTGGGTGGCTCAGTTGTTAAGCATCTGCCTTGGGTTCAGGTCATGATCCCAGAGTCCTGGGATTCAACTGGCATCAGTATCCGGCTGCCTGCTCAGCGGGAAAACTGCTTCTCCCTCTCTCACTCCCCCTGCTTGTGTTCCCTCTCTAGCTGTGTTTCTCTCTGTCAAATAAATAAATAAAATCTTCAAAAAAAATGTGTGAGATGCTAAAATGCTATAAGTTTTATATTAGAATGCAGAGAAGTGGGAAATAAAATATAATATTGTGTTAGGCTAACAGAATTCTCAGGAAAACTCAAGAGTTTCTGATTTTCATTTTAGATTATGCATAGATAGTGGTAAAATATTTTGTGTTAGAAATTATTTTGATGAAGCACTAGAATTCCAGTTTTTCCTCCACATAAGAGTTCATAAAAACATACAATATCTAAAGTAATAAAGGATCAAAATAAAAAAATGGAAAGTAGAAACTCACTCTTTAAATTCTAAATTTTCTTTTGTCCCTTAGATGTCTGATGGCTCATTTCAAATTTCAAGTATTTTTGAAAATTCTCCTTTATTAATATGAACCAGATACATGGAATTGACACCTGAAATACCACAATACACTGCTTCCATGAAATTTTGAAAATTCTATGACCAATATAAATTCTTAACAGAATTTGGTCATCTGTGAAAATTCTATCCCAAATGACAATTATTTGATTTCTGAGTAGCAACATCAGTGACCCAGAGTTAATGCACTTGCACAAGCAATAGCTATCATATTAAAACTGCTACTGTCTTATTTCCTCAAATATAAGGTCCATCAATTATATAATGAAGTCCAATTTCAGAGATATTGAACTATGAAAAAAGTACATTTTCATGAATTATGGTACTACAAGTAGGCTAACATTTAATGAATGTCTATTATGCATCATATATAGTTAAACGTAATTTTAAATATAATTTTAATATAATAATATTAAAATAACATAATATATAATGTAATAATATTATAATAATAATAACAAAATAATTATGAATATAATTTGTAATAGTCACCATGCTTCTGTCTTCTAGGTTCTGATATTCCTTTACACATAGTAGGAAATAGATGTTAATTAAGTAACATTGAGAACTTGCATTTCTGAAGCTAGGTTTACTATCAATCAATGTGATAGTCTTTGATTAATTTTTTTCAAAAAATTTTGTGAATTCTCTCCTTATAAAATAAAGCAATGAATTATTTTAGCACAATATTTTCAGTGCTTGTTATAAAAATCAGATCTCAAGGAAATAGTTTTAGGTCATGGTATTAAAAGAACTAGCTTGGGGGTACCTGGGTGGTGCAGTTGGTGAAGCATCACTTTTGGTTTTGGTTCAGGTCCTGATCAGTTTGCTGAGATCAAGCCCCACATTGAGCTCTGTGTTTAGCATGCAATCTGCTTGAGATTCTCTCTCCCTCTTCTTCTGCTTGCATGCTCTCTCTTTCTCTCTCAAAGAAATAAATGAATCTTAAAAACAACAACAACAACAACAACAACAACAACAACAACAACAACAAACGCAGCTTGTATATGCTTAAGCATTTTCAGCTCCTGGATAACTTAGAACCAGAAATGATCATCAGTATTTTTTAACGACACAAAAAGGGAGACAAGTAGACATTAGATACTTCATAGGAATACACAGCTCCAAATATAAAGTATTCAAGACAAACAAACAAAACAAAACAAAACAAAACAACAACAACAAAAAAACACAAAAAAAACCCCACAAAAAACAAAAACCCTTAATCCTCAAAATTAGGAAATAGCAAATGATTTCTGTAAAGAGCCCTCAAGTAAATTTTTGGTTTTGCGGGCCATGTGGTTTCTGTCAAGACTACTCAATTCTGCCTGAAACACAACTGTAGAGAATACATAAGTGAATGGTTGTGGCTGGGCTCCAATAAATCTTTATTTGCAAAAAAAGAAGCTGCAGGACGAATTTGGTCACAGGCTATAGTTTGCCACTTCTACTCTTTATTTAACTAGCAACTTCAGAAAATGCAAGAGACAGAAAAAACATGTTAAAAATGCAATAAGGAGAAAATCAGCAAAATCCAGACTCTAGTTGATACTACAGGACAATTTTTTTTTTCCAAAACATATTGCAAGAAGAAAAAGAGAAAGAGGGAAGGAAATAACCTATGTATTAAAAGACAGTTACAAGACTTATGGACTGAACTAAATGTAGGGACTTATATTGGACTATAAATCTGAATAAAGAAACTAAAAGTTTTATAAAGTAAACAAAAAATTTTGGTAATTATTTTTAAGTGTGATAATGATATTGTAGCTAAGATATACATATGATTTCTTGCATTTTGATGGTATAGATTAAAATAATTTTAAAGTAAATAACCTGATGTCTGTTATTTTATTAAAAGTAATCTGGGTTAGGGGAAATGAGTGTAAGAAGTAGTTCTGAGTAGAGATAGAACACGATGGGTTAAGAATGGACAACTGTTGGAGCTAAGTGACAGACACATGCATGTCATATTGTACTATTCTACTTTGTATGTATTTCAATTTTCCCTAATAAAATTAAAAAAATTAATTTAGAGATGCATATGGCAATACATAACAAGGGTGCCACTAAGTTAATTATATGAATATACCAAGAAACACTTTTGACTAGAATTGTGTAGTAATATGTTGGGGTTGACTTAGCAAAATAACAAAGTTGACAGTTTTTTGGTGTTGTATTTTTCTTGTCTCTCACCTAACTCTTGCCTATTCAATTCCTATAACTTGCTCATTTTTCTTTTCCTTTCCTCTTCCCATCCAGGTGAATTTATCGGAACAATTCTGTTGTCCTATAAATCAAGCTTTGAAGATTTTTATGGTTAAATTACTCTGATTTTAGTTAAGTGACAGTTTGAAAAACTTCTGAAATAATATCAATTGAAGATTATAATCTTGACCAAGAAGACTGTGATATAATGCTGTGTGTTTTTATTTAAATGCAGAAGAAAAAAAATTACCCTGAATAAATGAATTTTGGAAATTTCAGGCAATATTGGTATTACTAGGAGAAGGGGAGATATTTGGTGGAACTGAACATATTCTGTGACTTCTCAAATAAAATACCTACAAATTTACATGTTCTCCTTGAAATAGTGTGTGTGTTCTAAGACACTGGGTGGGTATGCCCACGTTAGGAATGGAATTTGTACATTCATGCTAAGGGACTGATTGGAGAAGTCCATGCCAAAGATCTAAATGTGTATCCACACTAAGGAATAGAGTTTGTACATCTATACAAAGACCATACAAAGAGTGTGTATGTCTATGTCACAGCATTGTGTATGTCTGTGCTAAGGAATTTAGTGGTTATGTCCACACTCAGGCACTGAGGGTTATGTCCATGCTAAGGAATTAAGTTCACAAATCTATACTAAATGATTGAGTGGTCTACACTATAGAATTAACAGGTTATGCCCATGTGAAGGCACTAAGTGGGTATGTCCTTGCTAAGGCAATGAGTGGCTATATCCATGTTAAGAAACTACATTTGGTAAAGGTCAGGGTGAGGTTTTTATACTTCACTCTCTCATGAGGATGAGAAAATTGTCAGGCTACTGTTTTGGGTAAGTAGTGTTCCTGCCTGTGAGGATGCAAAACCCCAGAACTGCAATGTTATAGTATAACCCTAAATGAAAGGGGCAGGGAAGGGGGTACTAACAAATAAGAAAGAGAACAAAGTCAGAATCCAGAAGAGAGTAATTTGTTTTGGCATAAAAAAAAAAAACAAAAAAACAAAAAAAAAAAACATTTTGTCTGTGTGATTTTTTCCTGTCTCTGTGAATCATTTGTGTGATTCATATGTGCAGCTTTCTTTCAACTAGTCTCTATTTTGCCTCACTTAATATAAATGATATGTGAAAATCTATGCTGTTAGTAAATTCAAAATCAGAAAATTATTGTTGTTTGAATCTGTGCAAATTCAATAAAAGTTTAGGGTCAAGTATAAACCTAGTAGGTTTTCTTCAACCACAGAATTGGTGATTTATTTATTTATTTTTTATTTCCTTACATTTATCTGTGTAATATCTGATTTTTGAGCAACTCTCTAAGTAGAGCAAATAATTATGTAAATGAAAAATTAGATCTTTCAACCCTTCAAAAAACAACCACAAAATTGCTACAAGATACTACGACAGAATCAGTTCATTCCAGTATAGTTCAGCATCTGCTGACAAATGAAGTCAGGATGCTGAATTTATTGTAAATCTACAGATAAATTATAACTTGGCTGGTGGTATTTTTAATGGCCCTGAGAGTTCATGTGAAAAATTAGGTGGACCATTGCTTCTGCAATATGGATAGGGAATAAAAGTTTCTCCAGCTCCAAATAGTTAATGAACATCTATATGTGCAAGGCACTGTAAAGAGGGCAGATCATTTTATTTCCTTGGAGCTTAGTTTGGTGCCAGAAAAGGAATTTTATGTGCTGAGTTGACGAGTACAATCTTTCAGGTACGGTACTTTCTGCATACTATAGAAAAACATCAGACAATTTATTTTCAGGAAGACTTCCAAATGCTGCGGCATTAGCAAAGATTGAACAAGGGGCAGTGTGATCTTAAGTAAACCTCCCATCTTTCTAAAGATGTTTGTGTTGGGAGAAATGATCTTTGAAGTGTTTGCCTGGAAATGTCATGAGCACAGACAGTTACAGAACCTGGTGGCACTGCCCGTTGGAAAAAGCACACACACACACACACACACACACACACACACACACACACAAATACAATGGAGTGAATGGAGAAGAGAAAGTGGCAAAAGGGTCACTTAATTGTTAACAGAAACCTGATGGGCTCATGTTAAGGATATTAGGTAATTCAAACTGAAATGATGTCCATTATGACACATGATGTCATAACAAAAAATATTAGCATTGGTACTGTGAAGGAGAACTTGGAAAGAAACCCTTTAAGAGGTTGTAGCAATTGCATATATTAATTTTAAAATATTTAATTTGAGATAATTAGGAAAGTGTATTAGTGACTTTACTTTCTGTTCCAGCTGTTGTAAAAATATATATTTTTCTTGTATATACTTTAGTAAATAGTTAGAGGCTTTTATGCTTATATGTAATATTGAAAATTCAGACTTTAATTTGGAATTTTAGAACTCATGATGTATTTTAATTAGTTATTCTCTTAGAAGAGGGAAATATCTAAAGAAAGAATGACCCAAGTTTATTTCCTGTTTAGTGTAAGTACCTTGATGTTATGACATTCTATTTACAGTGGTTCATGCTATTGGGTCTAATTATTATTTAATGTGAAAAACAAACAAAATTTAAGTCAGCATCCCTTAACTAGAAAATATTTTCCAATTTGTAACTTTGTCAAGTGTATTTATTTGTTTATTTTTATTTATAATCACCAGATTGGGGCTCCTGGGTAGCTCAGTAGTTAAGCATCAGTCTTTGGCTCAGGTCATGATCTGGGAGGCCCAGGATCAAGCCCTTCATTGGGCTCCTGGCTCAGCGGGAAGTTTGCTTCTTCCTCTCACTACCTCCCCCTGTTTAGGTTCCCTCTCTAGCTGTGTTTCTCTGTCAAATAAATAAATAACATCTTTTAAAAAAAATATGATCCCCAGATTACATTTTGAGAAAAGAATTAAGGTAAAAATAAGTCAGAATATCAATGAAAGGTGAATCAGGAAAATTGTGAGTGACGGCACATAGAATAAGAACCAGCAGTTCTGATTCATAGTAAGCAACTCACTTTAAATATCCAGAAGAAACCATTAATCATTATTACATGTATTATTTGCCAGTTTCCATATAAAAGTTTTAGTTAGCAGAAGCATTTCTTGAGTTCACCTGGCACAGTTACTATTTTGGAAAATTGCAACTCTGTTTTTCTTGTTCTAATTAGTGTTCCTGTATGAGTCATTCAGCAAAAATTTAATAATCTGTTCTCTGAATATTTAAACATAGTTATCCACAAAATGGAAAACTATCATTAAAGCACAATTAGAGGAGAATCAAGTTTAGCGAAACCACTGTCAGAAATGTTCCAACAGCCTTTCTTTAGACAGGTAGATTTATGTTATTAGCAAAACAATATTAAAGAAACAATACTGGCTTTATAAGAATTCCGTGCAGTGAAGAGGATTTAGATTGGCTACTTGTTTTAGCAGATGAGTGCATTAATCTGAGCCTTTGTAGAAAAATGCTAGTGAAGCAACTTGCCCAAGATATGGAAAGACTATGTATGTTTCTTTATAAAAGAAAATGTTTAGAAATCCATAAACTTATGATCAAAATATTTTCAGAACAAATATATTCTCAAGCAACCTATGGAAATTGTGTCATTATATTCTTTCCAATAATCCCTTACTGCCAGATGCTTTTCTGTAGCACCCCTTTGCCACCCAGGACAGGTTTGGCTGTTGCAAAAATCAGAATCAGAAGTACTGAGTGTTGGGGCGCCTGGATGGCTCAGTCCTTAAGCCTTTGTCTTTGGCTCCAGTCAGGATCTTGGAGTCCTGGGATTGAACCACCCCCACCCCCCCACTCCCCACCCCCCCGCGTGGGGCTTCAGGAAGTCTGCTTCTCCCTCCCCCACTCCCCTTGCTTGGGTTCCCTCTCTTGCTGTGTTTCTCTCTGTCAAATAAATAATAAAATCTTAAAAAAAAAATAAAAGAATTACTGAGTGTTCACCTCAGCTGAAGAGGTATACCAAAGCTTAATTACTTTTCTTCTTTTGACAAAAAATTGTCAGAGATAACTGTGGTGGTTTAACGGAGGAGTACTCATTAGTGATACTCTTCATGTTAAGTTTTAAGGCATGCTTTCAATTATATGTAAAACTTAAATCCTTTCTCAAAGAAAATTGTCAATTGAAAAAAATGTGAAATGGTGGTGCATGTTAATATATTATGTAAATGTGAAATGATAAAGAATAAAAGTTATTTCTATTGCATGTAGAATATTAGAAAAGAGCCTGTTTTCCAATTTATTCAAGAAATTGTACCTTTCCTACCTGCTTGAAGGATTATTAATGTAGAGAAGAGGATTACCCATCATATTGTATGGAGAGAGCAGCAAAGCTGCAATCCCCACTGTGATATCAAAGGAGAGATTCAGGTAAACAAATTTAAAATATTTAGTTTACTCTGCCTGGATCCAGGAACTAGTTAAGTCATCTTGCAGATATTTATAAAATATGGAGAGATAACTTGAAAAAGAACTAAAACCATAAAGCAAAGGGAATCAAGGATAAATTAAAATTTTTAATGAAGCCAGGAATTAAATGATCCCATTTGGTGAAAGCCCTAATATCTTATAACACTTGCAAAAGACTCAGAGATATGGGAAGAAATCAGCTGAATTTCACCATCACCACAGGGGTAAAATTAGTTATTTGTAACATAACTCTGCTTTGCCAATGTTTTGTTTTACTAGAAGTAGTACATACATAATGTAAATAATATCTGATAGAAGGACTTTCTGTAAGAATCAAGGGTCATTCATCCAATTTTTCTACCATAAGCCAGATTACCCATGCTCAATGTTAACTTTTTTTTAATTTTTTTGGTGGGGAGAGGATCTTCTTGTGATTTTTTATCATTTTAAATAACATATGATCTATCAACCTGTGTATTCTTTGTTGTGTACATACCATGTAAGATGAGTAACCCAATTATACTACTCTAATTTCTCTCAACTTTTACTATTTTTTAAAAATAATTTTAAATTCCTCCCTGTTTGAATTTGAATAACATACTTGAAGCTATTTCTTATTCTGGCTGATTTTATAGAATATGTTTTCTCTCCATACAATAGAAGTTGAAATCAAATCAACTTTGTTTCCCCTAACAATTTATTAGCATTCTGCTTACTTTTCTATGGCCAAATATATATAATATAATAGAATAGAATAAATATACATAATACTAATGTAATAAATTAAAATAATAATATTAATGGACGGTGTTATAATGAATAATGAAATAGTATTATAATAATATAACACTTCTTATTAATCTCATGTAAGTCTTCTAACGTTGCCTTTACAGCACCCTGAATGTCTAATTAAAAGCCAACATCTAACATGTACATTCGTTGAATACAATTTATGGCAAAGAAAATGAAGATGCAAAGATCATACATATAGTCCTCTATGGATCCAATGAAAAAATTCCAATGTTAATTGAAGGGAAAATCTCTTAAAAGAAGGTATTTTTTTCTGAATATTATTAGTTGTTAAAAAGCATTTGTGCTTGATAATTTCTTTTACAAAAACTGGGTTTGTTATGATTCTGTTTTTTCTTTATTTGTTATTGAATGATTTGGGGAAAAAGACACTTTATTTTAACAATACCCATTAGATATTCTAGGTTTTTATTCATTTATTTTATTAAATCATATCCATATCTCATATCATTCAGAAAATGTTTCTTTTGAAATTTGCACCAGTTGCTGATAAAAGGATATTTTTTTAATAATAGATGGGTATACCAACATATTCTCACTATGAAAAAATTTACCTAAACAGATAACAGCAAACCTATCTGTGATCCCTGATTATCACAACTTCTGATTTTCTCCCCAGAAGTAAACACTTGCTTCATTAAGGCTTTACGTCTCTAGGCATTTATATACATTACAAATGTATATGTATACACATACATATGATGTGTTACCCAGACCCTCCTTGTAAGACAAAAGACTTCATATCCTGGGTTGGCTAAGAGCTCTCAACTGAATCATCTTCTATTGGAGTCACCTCACCCAAATTTATGTGCCCTGCCTTGAGGTAGCTCACAGGTAATGCCTATTTGATGGAAAGTTATGAAGTTTTGGTCTTCTTGTCTCATTCTGGATATCTCTGAAAGGCCTTCCTAAAATGTCTATGGGATCGGCTGAGCCCCTCATTTGAACTCTGTCACATAGTTCAATTTCTTCTTCTGCCAAATCCTGCTGCATTCTTTCACTCATATATGTTGACCCTGAATGCATGCCTCCCCAAAACTTCTAATAGAAGAATTCCTCTGTGTTTGTTTCCTAAGGGACAAAATCAAAAGAGAATCAAAACCCAAATGGGCTATGGAAACAACAATACAGTGGTAATTGGGGCTAGATCATCTATTGCTTAGCTGGTAGTAAGGAAAAAGTTCTGCTAGTAAGTGAAGAAATGATAACCTTTGGCTTGTGACAGTAATCCAATTCTTGAAATTTTCATCTACAGTAAACCAGAATCGAATACTAGCAGGAAGTAATACATTTGTGGATATAAGGAATCTCATACATGCAAAAACTAATTGTAAAAATTATGGGATTAGATGATATTTACCAGAAAAAAAAATAGATTCACTGAAGAAAGACAATAAAAGATTTGGGATGATTAATCACCACTAAAAGGCTAAGAGTAAAAATGAGAACGTTTTCTTGGTAGCATAAAGACATTATTATTTCCTGAGAAGGTAAATAAAGCTGATATTCAAGCCCAGGACTTATATAATTAATAGAGATCTAAAAAAGTTTGAGTTCTCATCTTGGCAAGTTCCCTACACCCAACTCTGAGGTCTAATTTGGAAAGACTGAGACTCTGAGCTTGGGTATGGTGGGAAATTGGGTTTGTGCACATAAAAATATGGAATCCTCAGAATTTATGTGGCGTCTGCGGAGGGGGCCTCCCCCTCTCTGAAGACTTGCACTCCACCCAAGACTAGCTTGAACATGAAGCCAAGGTTGCTGTTCTGCAAGATGGCATGTAAAAGACAAGGTAAGACACACTTCTCTTCCTGGCCACCAAACCAGTAATTATTGTAAACTCACTTAACTATTCAGACCAGATCATATGACATAATCTAAGTCTACATCTAGTGAAAGAGGAAAGTAACTGCATACTAGAGGGGCTTCAGAAACTATTCAACATAAAACAGCAGGAACCTAGGGAAAATAGGTGGCACTTGGTCTGAAGGTACTGAATCAACTGGGCCAAACATAAAGGTGCTAAGTGAAATTTTATCAGTTTGAGAGAGCTTTCCTATGATATAGGATTAATTCCTTGGGAAACACCTGTGGAGTCAGTGCTGACACACCATAAAAATAGTTCTTGGAAGCTTGAAGAAAGTAGTGCTGCATGCTAATGGACATAGTAATGCCAGAATATCCAGGGCAGGGGATGGCAGAACAGATTTAAATGCTCAAGGAAGAAGGCATACTGGATAAGTAAAGCTGGAAAGCTGACCAGTTGTCTGTGGACTTTGAGGAGGTCCTTGGAGACAATCCCTTTACTAGAGATGAGGAGGATGAGATATGGAGTTGGGAGAGGGCCAGAAGAACTGCCCAGACATGCAGTGGTGACTGCCTTCTATGTTGGGGATTCCAAGGATGGCAGATGATGCTAACAGTGAGACATAGAGAATCATGACATAACAGAGGCCCAAGCATCAAAGTTTAACTGTCAGAAGCAAGGTGGGAAAAATTAGAGTGATAAACAGGGGCATTAAAATTGTTACTTTTAATACATGTATTAAAAGTACATGTACTTTTAATGTACTTTTACAACCACCAAGGTGCTATGGGAGTGTTTCCTGCGATATCATGGGCAGTTTGGATGGCCACCCAACACTGCTATGGCAAACTAGTAAGTGAAGACGTGAATGGGTGACAAGCCAAGGAGGAATGGCTCAAGCTGAATTATGAAACTGCAGGGAATGCAATGAAGAGAGGCTGGATCCTCAGGGGTAAGGACCCTGTACCACCACAGCCAGTGTGTATGGTAAGGGGTAAGGACCCTGTACCACCACAGCCAGTGTGTATGGTAATGATTTATCCAGATTCAGGCCAGAATGTTACAGATGTTATAAATGTTGAATAAATATGTTATATATGTTAGGTATAAGCTTGTGTTTTAATTTTGTAATGCAAAAAGATCCATGCATACATTAACTTGCATTTTAACAAGTGTCTAAAATGTATTTATTTTTCCTTACGTTTAGTTGATAATTTGACCTGTAGACATATAAAAATATTTGCCCTCAGAACTTTGAATGTGGGACTTTTTTTAAAAACATATATTATCTAAGATCTGAAGCTTATTTGTCACTTATTTTGTATTTTCATTTCTGTATTGTTAATCACTCCCACCTACATTTTTCAACATGAATTCTAATTCCCTTTTTATTTACCCTGACTTATTTTCAGTGAATTCTTTTTTTTATAAGATGCAGGAATTTCATATTTAGGTTTTTTTGCCTTGATAATTTCCCCCCAGCACTTATTTATTGCACTCATATTAATTGGCTGTTACATATGCTGAATAGTTTCTATCTTTTTCATCTTAGCTCATACTTTCCAACTCTGTGTTTTTGTTCTGTGCTCTGTGAAATATTGTCAAATTTAATCTTTAACACAACTGGTTTTTTGTTATTTCTAAACATTTATTTTAAATCTCAAGAGCTTTTCTTATTCTGTTAGTTTCTGTCAATTTGATAGCTAGCAATCTGCTCTTGATTTTCTAAATTATCCTATATTTTTGTCCCCTGGGATTCATTTTATTATTTATTTCAACTTTTTAAGTTTATTTTTTATCCCATGAGTTTTCTTTAAGCACATATCAATCTTAGGTAGCACATTCTTATATTTGATGAAGTTTGGTTTGATTTCTTTGTTGTATAAGTGAATAATCTTTCTCCAGTAATTATTTAACAGAATAAGAAGGATGACTGAAACCTATATATGTCTAGAGCATATTGATTACCTGATGGGCGTCTTCTAATTCAGAGTGATTAAAGAGGCTTTTCCTATAAAGTGAGTTGAAAGGCCTTCAGAATGTTAGAATCAGGATGGTTTTTCTTTAGGGACACCTTTCTTTTCCTTCCTTCCATCCTTCCTCCCTCCCTCCCTCTCTCTCTCTTTTTCTTTCTTTCTTTCTTTCTTTCTTTCTTTCTTTCTTTCTTTCTTTCTTTCTCTCTCTTTTTTCTTTCTTTCTTTCTTTCTTTCTTTCTTTCTTTCTTTCTTTCTTTCTTTCTTTCTTTCTTCTTTCTTTCTCTTTCTTCCTTCTTCTCTTTCTGATGTAATTATTTGAGAGAGAGAGAGCAGGATAAGGGGCAGAGGGAAAGAGAGAGAGAGAGTCTCTAGCAAACTCACCACCAGGTAGGGAGACTGATGTAGGGCTTGATCTCACTACCCTGAGATTATGACCCTAGCCAAAATCAAGAGTCCAATACTTAGCTGACTGAGGCACCCAGGCACCCGTAGGGAGCTAACTTTCTACCAGTATCTCTCTACCCTTACCTGTTTCAGGATATCCATTTGATTTATTTAGTTATCATTATTTTAACTTGATTTGGGGTGAATGTTAACCTTAGGTGATTTATAACTGCATGTTTTCTCATGCCCATTTTTAGCACCTAAATTGACTTCTAAACTCAAAAACTTCATATGCATCCCTTTGAGAAACCATGTTAGATACTTTTCAGATACTACCTTATCTAAGCCTGAAATTAATTATCATTTTGATATTTGGATGAAGGAACTGAGAGTTAGTATCGGCAAATTTCCCATGACTATCATATAAATCTGGATCTGAACATAGGCAGCATGCACCCCAAAACCATACTTTTTACCACTAAGGCATAACATCAGTCATTTCCCACTGCAGTTCTTTCCTGCTTCTGCTTTTCACGTTGGTTCTTTCCACATCTATTTATCCATTGCCATGTTGCCCTTCCAAACTAATTATGTTGATATTTTATTGAGATTTGACTTTCTAGAGAATAGGACCTTTTATTACTACTGCCTGAAATAAAGTTATATCAAAATACTTATGTTCATATTACAAATGGAGAAGAAATATGGAACCTTAATAACTTAATCAATGTGCCCATGGATAAGGATTAACATGTAAAAACTAAAATAAAATCTTATAGGGTCACTGGGTGGGCTCAGTTGGCTAAGCATGGGATCCTGATTTTGGCTCAGCTCATGTTCTTAGGATCATGAGATCAAGCCATACACATGGGGCCCCTTGCTTAGCCGGGAGACTACTGGAGAGTTTCTATCTTTCTGCCCCTACTCATGCTCTCTTTCTCTCTCTCAAATGAATAAATAAATCTTAAAGCAAACAAGCAAACAGTAAAGTCCTATATTTATCAGACACTCCCTAACTCAATTCAGAATGGAAATCGTGTTGCTATAGTTTATATGTTCTTTTATCCTAATCCCTTTCTAGCTTCCTCAGTTTTTATAAAAGGGTACCTATCTTTTCAGAATGAGGACACCTCGTCAGGTACACAAGACAGATTTCAACCCACGAACAGTAGAGAGGAGCTGCACTCCAGGCATTAGCCAGGGGGATAATTTCAAGCTTACAACCATTCAAAGTTTATCAAAAGCTTAGTTCAAAGAAACAATATCTGTGGAGGATTGCCTGAAGGATGTAAAAATTCATGTGTTCTTCTGGTTTCCATGAAATATACCTCTAGGTTTTGCCAGTCCTTCAGACTGGTGTATCATATTGTTCTTATAGTAAATATCCTTTGATTGAATCATGCTTTCATTAGATATCATCAACCTTTGTTGAGAAACTCCCCAAAATATAGTCTTAAGAAATCTTTTGCTACATTTTCTTTCTTTTCTTTTCTTTTCTTTTTTTTAATATTTTATTTATTTTACAGAGAGAAATATAGCCAGAGAGGGAACACAAGCAGTGGGAGTGAGAGAGGGAGAAGCAGGCTTCCCGTGGAGCAGGCAGCCCTGTGTGGACTCAATCCCAGTGCATACTCTGAACCTGAGACTACGGGACCATGACCTAAGCTGAAGGCAGAGGCTTAACCACTAGGCCACCCAGGTGCTCCTTTTGCTACATTTTCTTAAAAAAAAAAAAAAAAAGTACTTATGTATTTGAGAGAGAGAGAGTGAGAAAGAAGATGAGCAGGGGAAGGGGCAGAGGAAGAGGGATAAACAGGGAGCCAATATGAGGCTTAATCCCAGGACCCTGAGATCATGTCTTGAGGCGAAGTCAGAGGTTTAATTGACTAAGCCACCCAGGCACCCCTGTTGCTGTAATTTTCAATAAAGATAATGGTGATTACAGTATAGTCTATTTTCTTTTTAAATATTTTAGAGCATGCATTTAATTGATTATGGACTATCTGGTTTTAAATTGTGCCTATAGTGAATTACGTAACTTTGAGGACTGGCTGCTCTAGAAAGCTAATGTCATCTCTGGAGAATTGTTTGCCATCATGACTACATATTCAAGTTCATTTTAATACCAACTACCTTTTTTCTCCCTTCCTGTTGTGATTTATATTACCTTGATCTAATTTTTATATCTTAATAACTTCTAAGACAAAGAAATAAAATAATTAAAATATTTAATCATTTGAAGAAATCAGAGAACAATTTTGATAAAAATTTAACATTCTTTTCAAGAAATCAATAGAAAAGGCTAAACATGATTAGTTTTGCGTTCATCATGACCTTAAGAAAAATGTATATATACTTTTCAGAAATGTAACTATTTCTGAAAAATAAAAAAGAAAAATTCTACTGGAAACCTTTTAATAAGAAAATTATAATATAAAAAAATCTGAATAAAGTCTATCTTTGAGAGGATTTCCAAACTACTTTTCTAAATATTGGTTGATAGACTATCAACTAAGCATAATTAAATAAAAATCAACCTTTGTGCATGAGGTGCAATGTGATTAGAGAGAACCAGAACACAGTTAATAATTCTTTGGAAGCCCACATATATCTGTCCATACTACAGCAAAACATTTTATTTATACTATTTAGATCATAACCCAGTGAAGATTATGCAAACATGTTTTTTGCATACAGACACTCTTGAAAACAATTTTATTAAATTTGATGGATAAATTCAAAGTAAATAAATAAAAAACCATATGTTCCAAGCATAGTTTAACAGCATGCTGGATATGTAACAAGTACTTTCAGTTCTTACTGATTTTTTATTATTTCAGTAATCTATAGGGTAAATAAATATAATAATTTTGAAAAGCAGCTTTAGTTTTTCTTTTAACAATTTTCAGTAGACTATATCTCATTGCAATTAAGAGGGCACTACATCATGACACTACACAAGGCTACCACTCATACATATAGTGATATATTTGCATACACCTATCTAACATATGCATATGTATGTTAGATGTATGCATATAGATGTATGCTTTCCAATTTATATTCTTAATGGATTTTTTTTTATTGTTTACTCTCCCTGAATTAGTAAAGCAATGCAAAAAATCTCACTATTGCTGCTGCATTAGCCAACTGTGGGGCAAAGGAAAGGGAAAATGAAGGTATGTTCCAAAGTTGGTGTCTTAATGTATCTTATTCAAATTTAGAAAACTAGTCCTCTGTGAATAATTCAATTTTAATATAATTTTATGCATATTTGCTAAACATGCTTAATATTAAAACCATTTATTGAATGCTGTCCACAGTCACTAATGTAGTACACTTTTATTGAACATTACACACATTTTTCTAGTAATGCTTACATGTGGAAAATCTGCAAATTTAATCTCAGGATAGGACAAAGAAAGGAAAGAGAGCCAAGAATTCTATTCTCACATATTTAGATTATGTGCTTTAAAGAATTGCAGAAAACACCAACAGACTTTTTTTAGCTCCACTTTTAGAGTATGACTTTATTAATATTTATAAGTTGGATTAGTTCTCTTTTTCTAATAAAAAAGTGAAACAGCTCTGAAAACCTACATTGAACCAAGTCTTCCACAGTATATCTCTCTAAGACTAAGCAAACTTTGTACTGGCTTGAGATGTAAATATTTAAATGAATTGCATACTTTTTTTCTGAATAGTTTTCTTGACAATTTAATTATTTGATTAAATTAAAATACAAAGAAAGCCGCATAAACATATGAAGAATTCTATATCAACTGTTTCATTGTTCTGTATACTATATTTTTCGTGGGAGAAATTCTTAAAATATTTTAATCTAATTCTTGGAAAAGTGAACATGACAGAAGTATTCAGTGGCATGTATAAAATCAAATTAAATGTCTGTGGACTAAACTAATCACCACCTAGGGTCAATGATTACATTCTGTACCAGAGATGGACATTAGATTACAATAATTTGAATTTCATGTAAAAAACCTTATGATAAATTGCCTTACCAGATATTGTATCTAGTTATGTTACATATTAAATTACAATCCCTGGATCAACATCATGCCTCTGTTTTACACTAAACATACAATTTGTATAGCACAAGTATCATTACAACCAGACAGTGTTATCAAAATGGATTTTACTATCTATATTTTCAGTTAAGAATGTATTTAGATTTGCGTGAAACTTCTTTATGTTTCCATTGAACAAAACTTCAATTTTTTTTTAAAACCAGAATGCCATGTGTCAAGGTTACCAGAAGAAGTCTGTATAACATAACCTATGAAAACTTAATATTTAAAAGAAAAAAAAATGTTAGAAAGATTCAGGCAAAACAGCAATACTTTAAAATAATTTGAAGAAGGTCTACAAAAGAGTTACAAAAATTGCTTCCCTAGAAAATTATACTTTAAAATAATTTATCTGTTAGCACCATATAAGAAGAATACTTATTATGCCATTTCTAGAAATCCCCTTTATATCTCCAGTGTTAGAGATTGCTGCTGCTACCATACTGAACACAAAGGTACTTTGTCCATGTATATATAAATACAATGTACAAAGTAGTCTTTTCAAGATGCATGCATAAAGCCATTATCTTGCCATTAAGACAAAAATTATAACTGATAAAAATAGTTTCAAGTTTGAGCTTGAAATATAAAAATACCTATTTCCATAAATTGCAGATGTATGATATGTCGTTGTTAGAAACTGCCTTGGTGTTTATTTGATCTGATGATGTAAATGGTAAATATATGGAGGGTTGAATTAGTTTATTATTTATATCCGGACTAAAAAGTTATCAAAGCATATTTAAAATACACAGTAAATTTATTGACTAGAAAATTAAATGTAAGAATGGGTTATCAAGGCAGATGTAGTGTCTTCTATACTATCACAGAAATTCTTAATCTAGAGTTGACTCATTTTGTTAGTGTTTCTAGAAAAGGTAAGAGCAATACTTCAGAAATACTGATTTATCGGGTTACTCTTTTGTAAATAAACTTTTGGATTAACTTTACTAAAAATAATTTTACAATGTTATTCAGAACTAGCTATGTGGATTTTAATATTTCTTACAAAAGCTGTTTTAGTCATATCTTGGGCATTTTTTCTCTATACAGTTAATCTTTGTAAAGATTTTATTTATTTGAGAGCGAGAGCGAGAGCGAGAGCGAGAGCGAGAGCGAGAGCGAGAGAGAGAGAGAGAGAGAGAGACCAAATGGGGTGGAGGGGAACATGGAGAGGCAGGCTCCCTGTGAAGCAGAAACATCTCCCCTCCCCCGCACCATGTGAGATTGGATCCTAGGACACTGGGATCATGACCTAAGCCCAAGGCAGAGGCTTAAAAACTAAGTCACCCATATGCCCCCTCTGTATAGTTTATATTACTTCCTTTTGGGAAATGGTTCTACAAATACTTCCAAAATGGAATGATTTTATATCAGTAGATTAAAATAAAGTCAAAGTTCTTCCTCTTTTCCAAATAAAAATAAATTTAAATAAAATTTTATTTATAAAATATATATTATAATTTAATATTGGTCTTTATGCTGATCAGAGAAGATAAAAAAAGAAATTCTGCCAGAAATGAATATTTCAAGTAAAAAAAAATAATTAAATTGTAGCATCCTAATTAAGATAATATGATATATAATGGATATTTACCAAGTCTAAGTTATTGTCTTACCTTTACATTGCATTTTAAATTTCATATGAATGCTTCAAGTAACTCTTTCTTTAGTGGGAAAATAAAATTTAAAACAAGAAATTGATTTGCTATTTTATGCTGTTATATTTAATATTTTGGATTCTTTTGAAACTGCTTAGTAGCCCTTCATATCTGACAAAATTACTGGCTCAGTTTGCCAGTATGCTTCATAAAATAATAAAATATGGATGGAGTAATATTTAAGTACATGTATCTATTATGGGGAATTGCCTTCTGGATTCATGCATTATTAAAAGTTTCTAACAAGTTATAATGGATGTAAGATAATAGAGTATCATGTATAATGAGTGATTTAAAAGATCATCTTACTGTGCTTGTCAGTGGTTTAAAATGTAGATAATAGAGAAGTATAAAAATATTAGGCATAAAGTTTCTCATGTATCTAAGATATTACATTTTCCCCCTCATGCATCTTTTAAAGTAATTAATGACTTTTAAAAATAATTAATTTCAAACATTTGCCATATCTTACTTTTACACAGATCACCTTGTAAATCCAAAGATTTTATTTCATTTAACTTAATTTTAATATAAATAAATAAAATAATATTTGGTTATGTAATGCAAATTATGGTGATCACATTAGTTGGAAATAGTTTAAAATAAATTTCATAAAGTAAAGCAATCTGATTTTCCTAATGAAGATCTTGTTAACACAGGCACTAAAAATATTTGGAAAATTTTCTGGTAAATTATGAACTCACCATTGTTAACATTCTAGCATAATGTAAAGTGCATTAAACCATGACATATCAGACAAAAGACACCTAAACTCAAAAAATAAAAGACATTTCATTGTATAATATGTTTACCCAAAATATTTCACATATATTTCCAATAAGGATATATTTTTGATATTTTAAAACCACGCACTCTATTAATGGATATTCAGTTGTCTCAATTAAGTATTTGATTTACATGGGAATACATTTTGTAATATTTAAAACAGAGATTTGAGCTCCCTTTTATTTTTGCTGAATACTTCTACAATGACATAAAATTTACTTGAATTTAGATTACTTCTCCTTGAAAAGCTCAGGATGTGGCCTGATGTCTGGCAGCAGCTCCCATGAAAGCTGGTAAGAAATGCAGAATCACATTTCACCCCAAATTGAGTGAATCAGAATCTGCATTTTGATAAGATTCCCAAGTGATTCCTAAGCATATTAAAATCTGTGAAACACTGATGTAAAGAAATTTAAGAGAAAAAGACTGACTGTAATCCATATTTTCTCACTGACATAGTTTGGCACTATTTTTGCTTATATTTTGATGCCTCAGGGGCACCTGCGTGGTTCAGTCCCTTAAGCATCTGGCTTAGGCTCAGGTCTTGATCTCAGGGTCTTCTGCCTTCCTGTTCAGTGGAGAGTCAGCTTCCCCTTCTTCCTCCCCTCACCCCCCGCCCCAGTCATGCTTTCTCTCAAATAAATAAATAAAATCTTAAAAAGAGAAAAAGAAAGAGGGGAAGGAAGGAAGGAAGGAAGGAAGAAAGAAAGAAAGAAAGAAAGAAAGAAAGAAAGAAAGAAAGAAAGAAAGAAAGAAGGAAAGACACTGCATTTATTTGAGTTCCAAGAGGGAGAACTCTCAATGTGAACAAAAATTATTCTCCATATTTAATTCCTAGATCAGTTGCTTAGCCCTGTTTGTCCAATAAAATTAACTTGTCACTTTTCTTTTGTTTATAAAAAGAATGTACAGGTCCCACTCTAGACTGAATGGTTTAACAGAATCTTGAAAAAAATTCAGATCTTAGTATTTTTTAAAAAATGCTGTAAGGGTGACTGGAGTCAATCCACATTTCACAACATGGAAAACATGAAGCATGCTTGCTAATAATCTGGACCCTCCACTTTCCTTGAATAGAGATGTTCTCAAGGATGATAGTGAGCAATGTATAACAAGCATGTGGAGAATTTGTGAATTAACTTGTGGTCATAATGACAAGTAAAACCCCAACTACACCAAAACATATTTTTATCTGTTTACAAGAGCCTGGACACAAGAAATATATGGTTTAATATTTTTTTATAAAGCATTCACTAAGTAGGTAGAAATGCTAATCTACTGGATACATAGATAGATAACTGCATACATACATATGTATATATACACAGACAAACATACATGTATGTGCATGAATGTATATATGTATACATTAAGGGTACCTTAATGATAATGGGTAATACATAGTTTTATAGATCTATTTATTTCCATGTAAACTGGCAGAGATGAGAACTCTAATACAGTAAGTGCTGACAAGTTTTGATTATGTATGGATGAAGAGATAGAAAGAGTTTCATGGAAACATCCTAAAACAAAGGACTTGGGATTGTCAGAGGAAGGTTCGGAATGGGGAAATAAGAATGTCAGTAACAGAAAGGAAGTAACTACTAAAAAAAAATGGAGAGACAGAAATAATGAAAAAAAATTTTGTTCATTTCAACCAATTTTAATGCCCAAGTACACAACAAACAGACTTTTTTGTGGTTATTCTTAGTAATACTTGTCCTCAAAAATTAGAATTCTCAATTGCTTCCTTCAACATAGGCTTTTTCTAGTGGCCTGTCATGTACTTTTGTACTTTTTTTTCAAATCCAGTTTGGTGCTTTTCATGAATAGCAGCAGTAATAATAGCAGTAAGAACAAAGTTGGAAGCCTCACAATTCCTGACTCCAGAATACCCTAGAAAGAAACTATGATCATGAAGGTGTAGCACTGCCATGAAAACAGACGTACAGACCAGTGGAACAGAAAAAAGGAGGGTCAATTTATCTCCAACATAGGTGCCAGTATTACCCAATGGGGAATGGGCAGTCTTTTCAAAAAATGGTGTTGAGAGAATTGGTTATCCACATACAAAAAGAATGAAGCTGGACCCTTACCTTACTCCATATACAAAAATTAACTCAAAATGTATTAACAACCTAAATATAAGACCTAAAATTTTCAAAATCTTAGAAGAAAACATAACAGAAAATCTTCAGGACATTGGATTTGGCAATGATTTCTTGAATACAACACCAAAAGCACAAACAACAAAGCCAAAATAGGCAGATAAGACTACACCAAATTTTAAAACTCTGTGCATCAAAAGACATCAACAAGAGGGAAAAAGTAACTTACAAAATACAAGACAATATTTTCAAATAGTATGTCTGACAAGGTATTACTATTCAGAATATATAAGGAACCCCTAAAACAACAGCTAAACATCTCAAATAATCTAATTAAAAATTGTGCAAAGGGCCGGAATAGACCTTTGTTTAAAGAATATAGAGAAATGGTTGGCTATGATATGAAAATATGCTCATTATTACTAAACATAAGAGAAGTGTAAATCGAAACCACATTCAGGTATTATCATATACCCATTAAGATGGCCATACCAAAAGAACAGAAAATAACAAGTGTTGGTGAGAATGCAAAGACATTAGAACCTGTTGCAGTGTTGGTGGGAATGCATAATGGTGCAGCAATTATGGAAAACAGTAAGGAGCTTCCTCAAAATATTGAAAATAGCATTATGATATGATTCAACAATCCTGCTTCCAAGTAGAGACTCAAAAAACTTGAGAATAGTGAAGCAGTATCTTGAAGAGCTTTTTGCAGAATCATGTTCATTATAGCATTTTTACAATAACTAAGAGGAAGAAATAACTCAAATGTCCACAGATATGAATGGATAAAAAATGTGACATACAAATACAAGGATGTATCATGCAGCCTTTAAAAAATGGAAATCCTGTCACATGCTGTATAGTATGGTTGAACCTCTAGGACATTATACTAAGTGAAGGAAGTTAGTCACTGCAGGGAAATACTGCAGCAGTCCACTAGTATAAAGTATCTAAAGTAGTCAAAAATGTTAGGAAAAAAGTAGAAATCTGGTTGCAACAGGCTGGGAGAATGAGAGAGGAGGAGTTACTGTTTAATGGGTATAGACTTTCAGGTTTTCTTTTTAAGATTTTATTTATTAATTTGACATAAAGAGAGATCACAGGCAGACAGAAAGGCAGGGAGAGAGAGACACGGGAAGCAGGCTTCCTGCGGAGCAGAGAGCCCGGCGTGGGCCTCCATCCCAGGACCCTGAGATCATGACCTGAGTCAAAGGCAGAGGCTTTAACCCATTGAGCCACCCTGGCGCCCGACTTTCAGTTTTATAAGATGAAAATATTTTGAGATCTGTTGTACAAAAAAGTGAATATACTTAACACTACTAAACTGTACATCTAAAAATATCTAAAATGATAAACTTAATGTTATAAATGACATTTACCACAATACATTTTATTAATTTAAAATTCTTCATTTGTTTTAAACTAGTAGCTAGGCTATGAATTAAGAAAAATACTACAGGGCCCGTGGGTGGTTCAGTGGGTTAAGCCTCTGCCTTCAGCTCAGGTCATGATTTCAGGGTCCTGGGATTGGGGCCCGCATGGGGCTCTCTGCTCAGCAGGGAGCCTGCTTCCTCCTCTCTCTCTGCCTGCCTCTCTGCCAACTTGTGATCTCTTTGTCAAATAAATAAATAAAATCTTAAAAAAGAAAAGAACTTTATTTAAAAAAAGTAAAATACTACAACATCACTATTTGCTTATAGTTTAGCATTCAGATATTTATTCTGTTCTATCCTGACAGGCAATGAGCACTCATAACAGCTGTCCTATAAAAGAGTTGAAGGAATTTTGTGTATTTCAATAAGCAGCAGTAAATATCAGATCATAATGGTTTTCTTCTTTGGGGATTTATTGGGAATGCTTTACTGAAAAAAGATCTAACTAGAGACAAAATAAACAAATGGCTCTTCTTGGCTTGCTTATACTTGGCAAAATAGCTCTTGAAACTCCTTGATGTATTACAATTTAGTTTTACTTTAGATTGGCATCTTTATTTCCAGGACTTTAGATATTACTTGAGAAAATAAATTGCAATAAGCCATGAAAACTTCCCACATTGTACTAAATTATATGTACTAAATTACATATATATTATAAATTACACATGTAAGTATGCATGTGAGCTGTTCATATTATATATGCACCTGTCATATAGGTTGTCTATAACTCTGCATTTGTGTCTGGAATGAAAGAGAGGTAGACATCTGGGACAAAGGCAGATATTTCAGCACTTACAGGTATGATTGGTAATGTACTCAGGCATTTAAGACAATAAGAGAAATATAGCTGAGTGTGTGTGTGTGTGTGTGTGTGTGTGTGTGTGTGTCTACAGATGCTTCTGCAATGCAGAAAGGCTTACCCATATGTGTACACATGCTGCCACTGGACTAAGAGCAGTCAGTACTCTTTGATCGAGTATATACGAGGACGTAGCATTTTTTACAACATTCCCTTTTGCTGGAACACATACATGATCATGTATCATCTCTTCCTCTTGAGTTTTTAGATTTTTATTTCTAAATTACAAATAAAATATTCTGTCTTTTGTTAAATAAATCTTAGAAAGTATTAAGATCATTTCCAGCTGATGAGGAGGCAATCGTCTACCTACTATGATGGTGGTTAACATTTTTTTTTCTTTTTTAAAATTATTTGTTTATTTATTTATTTTTATTAATGTATAATGTATTATTTGCATCAGGGGTACAGGACTGTGAGTCATCTGTCTTACGCAATTTGCTGCACTCACCAAAGAACATACTCTCCCCAATGTCCATAACCCAGCCACCCATCCCCAGCAACCCTCAGTTTGTTTCCTGAGATTAAGTCTCTTATGGTTTGTCTCCCTCCCTGGTCCCACCTTTTTTAAATCAGAAAAACCAATCAAGATAACTTAAGTAAACTTGCTATCTAATTAAAATAGTGCATAAGTTCCACAAAGAACTCAAGGTTGGGAGTTTAGCTTTACCTCAGGAATAGACCAGAATCACTGACACAGCATAGTAGGAAAGCAGGAAAGCATGTGTCTCAGTTGGTCACTGAAATATCTCTTCATTTCAACTTCATTTCCCTTCTTACTTGGCAGACTATTTTATCCTTTCCAGACTATATTTGAACATGGACATCATCCAGGGATGCAAACTTAGGTTCTTTATTCAAGTTAATCCTAAAGCCAAATTTCAAAGTAAGGGGCTTTTATTAGTCAATCTCCAGTAGGATGCCTTTCTAATGGACTAATATTGTCATATTAATTCACCATATAACTCTGGCCTGGGACTAAGTCAAGCTCGTTTCCAGTGTGGTTACACAAATGGAGGATGGAGAAGAAGCATTCACCAGTATGCGGTATGTCAAACTTTTAAGGAGTTGCAACAGTTGAGCTCATTCTATAATATGGTATAGTGAATCAGTTCTCAAACTTCAGCCTACATAAAAGTCATGGAAGCCTTCTATAATAAACAGATTGCTGGGCCTCACTCCCAGGGTTGCTGATTCAGTATGTCTGGGAAAAGGTCCAAAATGTACATTTCTGACAAGTTGCTAGATGACTTTTATGGGGCTACTTGGGTCCCATGCTTTTGAGAAGCAATGGTATAATGCAATGAGAACACACTTAAAGGCTAAATTCATATCTCAGATCTGCTTCATACTGTGTAACAGTAGCTCTTTAACTTAAGGGTGATTTAGTCAGTTGAACTAGATGAAGTAATATTGAGGTTTTTTAAATTAATAAACATTTTTAAGAATAGTTTTTGGTACTCAGCAAAACTGAGCAGAAGGTACAGAGTTTCTATGTCCCCACAAATGTACAATCTCTCCTATTATCAACATCTCCCAACACAGTGGCACATTTGTTAAAATAGATGAGCCTACATGGACAGAGCATAAACTGACACATCATATCACTGAAAGTTCAAAATTTATAATAGAGTTTACTCTTAGCATTGTATATTCTATTGATCTGGATAAATGTATAATAACATGTGTCTTCCATTATAGTATCATACAAGGTAGTTTTAATTCTCTAAAAATCCTTCATGCTCTGCCTACTCACCCCCCCAACCCTCTTTCACCAGGTAACTCCTGGCAACCACTGGTGCTTCTTTGGTCTTTATAGCTTTGCCTTTTCTAGAATATTGTATAGTTGGGAGTCATACAATATGTAGATTGCTCAGATTGGCTTCTTTCATTTAATAATATGCACTCAAGTTCTCTCCATGTCTTTTCATGACTTGAGCTCATTTCTGTGCAGTACTGGATGATATTCCATTGTCTGAATGTACTACAGTTTGTTTATTCATTCACCCACTGATGGACATTTTGGTTGCTTCCTAGTTTTAACAATTGTGAGTAAAACTGCTGTATACATCAGCATGTAGATTTTATATTTGTGCAATATGCCAAGGAGTATGATTGTTGTGTCATATGTTAAGAGTATATTTAGCTTTGTAAGAAATGTGGAGAAAGGGGAACCCTCTTACACTGTTGGTGGGAATGTAAACTGGTGCAGCCGCTTTGGAAAACAGTGTGGAGATTCCTTAAAAAATTAAAGATAGAGCTACCCTATGACACTGCAATTGCACTACTGGGCATTTACCCCAAAGATACAGATGTAGTGAAAAGAAGGGCCATATGTACCCTAATGTTCATCACAGCAATGGCCGCAATCGCCAAACTGTGGAAAGAGCCAAGGTGCCCATCAACAGATGAATGGATAAAGAAGATGTGGTACATATATACAATGGAATACTATGCCTCCATCAGAAAGGA
>PITA01011328.1:11860-67443 GCA_004023965.1 Spilogale gracilis | reverse complement strand
CTATGGCTTCCATTTTGAGACTAATGTTCTTTTCTAAATTGACTATTGCTTGGACCATTGCTGCCTTGAATTCCGTATCTGTCATATTGTTTATGTTCATTCCCAGTAATTCTGTAGCCGACGTTGCAGTCTCAGGGTTCTCCTGCTGTTGGGCGTTCTTTCTCCGTTTCATTGTGGTGAGGAGTGGTTGAGGGGGTGTTATCCAAGATTTTACCAAACTGGGGAAAGACCTGGACCAAACAGGATAAGGAAAAAAAAACCTTAGTAAATATAAACTTTCATGTGTAGCTCATGTTGTTTCTGCCACAGAGCACTGCCATGAATGCTGTCATCAGCAAATTCTCAATATGAGACTTAACTGCTAAGGCTCTGAATAACCCCATGAGGCTAATGGCCTGTCTAGTGACAGAGTCCAAATAAGGGTTGCTGCTGATTTGCAGAGACCCCACAGCCATTCTGTGGAACTGCACCCTATCCAGCATCCTGAGTCTTTTCTCTACATGCTGAAATCACTCTGTGTCCCCTGAGAAGTGTACCACCTCAGTGCATCCTCCTCATCTCCTTTCCAAGTTCACTGTATACAGACTTGGTCCTTTCACATCTAGTCCTCATGCTAGAGCTAAGGTGACCTCATCAAATAGATATACAATTATTTAGGCCACATTATATGTGTTGATTTTTACTGTAATGACAAAATGTTATACTTATGCATGATGTTTTTGTTCTTTGTGATGATTTTGTTATGTTATGACTTCCTGATTGAAATATAAGTTTAACCAAGACAGAGCCATCTCTGCCTTCTTACTGCTGAATTTCCAGCACGTAGGGCCTTATCCTGCAAAGAGAAGTAGCTTAATGTTTATTTTGTGACTGGATAAATGAGTGACTTAAATGTAGACACTGTCCTGAAGACCTTTCAATATGGCTTTGTTAATATTTTCTTTTTTGTTTTCTATTAATTCTTGGCTTTCAGGGCAAAGCCTACATGCAAACTTTGTATTATTTGCTATGATCTGCATTATATTAATGTCTGCTCTGCTCAAGATTGGATGCCTTTCCTTCTAGCCACAGGGCTGCCTGGGGCAAGGTATAGCAGGTCCCTCAGCTCACCCCCACTGCACGTTACTCATGCCTACCTCCACCTTATTTATTATACTTTACCTTGACAAAAGCTTTATGACTTCAAATGATTGTTTAGTGGAAGTGCTGTCACAGCGGGACCAATTACTACTTTGTAAACATTCACAGGTGAAGCAGCTGCTTCAGTCCCTTCTTTAATCTGAAATTTGTTCTAGTGTAAGGTTTTGCTACCTCTAAACTTGCAGATACTTTGGACAAAATTAAATTCAGATGATTTTAAGAATATACTTCTTTTCATTCTTGGATGGTCATTTATAATGATATCACTGAACTCAGAAATTGAAGGAGAATACTATCTCTTATAAACTGGATTTTCAACCTAGGTATTTATAATTAATTTAGAAATAATTTCAATTTAAAATTGCTTGAAAAATAGTTTCAGTTTAGAATTGCCATACACCAACATGGAAGTCAGATTGTAGTAACATTGATATCTTTTTCAGCACTGAAGTTTTATGAGTCTAAGTTGTAGGAATCCCATGGTAATTACAAATCCTTCTTATAAGTAAAAACAGTGCTTCCTGTTTCTATATTGGACTAAATTTTAATATGTTATAACCACTTTGAATCTATCAAAATCTGTGGAGGGACTATAACTTTGAGTTTCTTGACTTTTGCAGAATGAAAATCATAGCACAGGCCAACCCTAGACAGTATTTCATAATTCCAACATGGGAAGAAAAATTATTGTAACTTCTGACATCTGATGTTTTGGCCAATTATCTAGAGGCACTTCTGCCTTTTAAAAAATAAAACCATATTTTGGATTTTTAAAATATTTTGAGAAAACTTGAATTATTTTGGAGGAGATTATATAATCCATAAATATTTTAACAAATTTCCCATTAAGACACATTCTAATTGAATTTTTCATAATATTTATTATTGTAGAAGTCCATAAGGTTAAATCTAGGTGGGCAAGTAGGTTACACATAACAGTATAATCTAAGGAATAGCCCCTATATTGTTTAATTAATACACTAATTCATTTAAATTAAAGTATTGGAATGGTCTTTATGAAAATTTACAGCTCTGCATTAAGGATTAAGTAGGACCTCATAATACTATTTGGTTTCCTATGGTGTTCCTCTGTGGCCTTTCCCTTCCCAGGCGTCTAGTTTGGGCTCTCTTAGTACACGATGGGTCCAGCTGGTTCAGTTCTTCACTTGTTAACTGGCTTCCAAGAATAAAGTACATTCTGGCAAAATTCCTAAAGCCCAGGCTCACAGGTCCCAGAGTATCACCTCCATTGCATTGTGTTGGTGAAAGCACATCACAAGCCTGGTCAAATACAACAGGAGGAGAACCATAGCCTGACACTTCATCTGAGGATTGGCATATTGGTCAGTGGAGGGAGAGACTATGGTTGTCATCTTTGGAAACTACCACAGAACTAAAAACAATGAATTATTTTGAGAGTGAAAAAAAGGTATATTTACTGAGTAGGATTTGTGAATAAACAAAATTTCATAATAGAATGGAATTTACAAAGTATGATTTATAGATCTAAAGTATGAACTTATGTTTCCAGACTGGGATAAAGATGTGACTTGTTCAGTTTTAAAGGAGCAGTTAAGGAAGTCTCTGGCTGATGGTTGTGCCCCTGGCAGAAAGTTCTAGGTTGTTGTTAGTCCCCCAGGAAAACACCATAGCTGTCGGAACACATCTTGAACTAGGTCATACCACTTTCCAGGCTGGTCTGCAAGAACTCATCAGTGTGGGTCTGTTAAAGTCTGACCCCTTATTCTAAGGCAAGATAGCTCTGAAGGAGTGTCACAGCATCAGTTCTCTTCATAGGTCTGCTGAAGCCTACCCTGAATTCACACACCAGCTCATCTTCTCCCTCTGCCCAGTCCTGCTTCCACAGGTGTTCATCCTAAAAGCAACCCTAATCCTAACTTTTCTCCTGTATGCTGATCTGCGCTTCAGTGTTGACTTCCCAGGAACCATATCCTGTTACATTTGTACTAAAAGTGATACAGAAAACAGTTCCTTGGATGGGATTTAGAGCCGGCTCACCAACTGATCACCCATTGCCTGGTCGGGAGAGAAGAACCCATATCCAGTGGTAGGTGGGGTACAGAGAATAGTTCCATGAAAATCCAATCTTGCTTGATGAGTTTCTTTTTTTTTTTAAGATTTTATTTATTTGACAGAGAGAAACACAGCCAGAGAGGGAACACAAGCAGGGGGAGTGAGAGAGGGAGAAGCAGGCTTCCTGCCAAGGAGGGAGCCTGATGTGGGGCTCAATCCCGGGTCTCCAGGTTCATGACCTGAGCCGAAGGCAGTCGCTTAACCAACTGAGCCACCCAGGCGCCCCATTGCTTGATGAGTTTCTAAAGAAGTTAAGTCCCCAGGAGGAAGAAGTATGTAAGGTAATGGCTCTCCTGGGCCTTCCCACTGGTATTCAGAATGGTATACTGGAGAACAGAACTCCCCACATATCTGGAGGATTGTTGAACTTAATATTTGAGCTGACACAGATACCAGGATAGGGAAAGGGCACATGAATTCTAGGTAACAGATGGAATATGGCTCAGATCCCATGGTTGCTGATGTTCCATTGGTCATTAATCCAATCTGTTCTAAAATGGAATTGGCATACTTAGTATTGAGTGCAAATGCACATTGGATTCTTGGGTTGTGTGGAGGGTCAAGTGAAAACATGTAAAATCCTAGCTGAGATAGCAAATCAAAAATGCCACTGTCTAAAGGCAATGGTAGAAATTAGTGCACCCTAAAAGACCTAAAGGATTTGGGGTTGTGATTTCCATCCTATCTCCACTTGCAAAGACTTAACCACTTCCAAAGGATAAGAGCAGATGATTAGAAACAGTCACCTAACATTTTGGATTGCAGCTATTGAGTCAGATGTGTTGTTTTTCCAGACCAGACTAGCATATAGCATATAGCCAGCAATCTGAAATATTTTCTATCAATCCAGGTTATAAAAAACCATGACAGCTGTTCACATTTATATTGAATAGGCAATAGAATACATTTACCATGTTGTTGTGGGTCAGCCTCCTATAAATACTGTCTTGGCTGAAGAAAGTCTCCACGTGCAAGTTCATCCTGTCCTTGAGTGGCCTTCATCCAGTGACTGATTGAGGTGGGCTTCTATAGACTCAACACCCTTTCCCATCCTGAGACACATCTGAAGGGTCATCCCAGCTTCAGGGTTGATGGAAGCCTGCCCTAAGATGGCCTCTCACTTCAGCTCCTGTCTTGCATAAATCTGTTTCTTTTCCTCCCCTTCCGCTTCATAAGACACCTCTCCCCACCCCTCACAGGGCTCCATTTCATGGCATGCTTCTGCTCCATCGGGAGACTGCAACAGAAGTCTAATCAAAATGTTTAAGATGTGTACATGCGTGTGTCCCTACCCACCAAGTGAAATAATTTGTTCAGTTCTAGCTGTTACTGTAAGGCCAAATACTAGCCAGAACGGTCATTTTTCTTTGTCTAGAGCAAGGCGTATGGTCCAGGAATATGTAAATATTACATGGCATTAAGTTTGTTGACTGTCACAAAAGAAAAATACAATAACCTGTATGAAGGTCTTGACAGTATATTTGGCACAATGGAAAAGTGAGAAGTGAGTTCTTTAAGGGGAATGTTGTGAGAATTCTCTAATACATCCTAAGCTAATAACCTAGTGAAATCACAGATAAGCAAATTTGTGTCTCAAGAGATATTTTGTGTTGCTATCATATGCTACCATGCCAAAAATCTTATTACATATTTTATGCATAATTTATGAACTTAATATACCAATATTTAGTTATAGATTTTAAGACTGTGTAATACATCATGACATATACTGTGATATAAGTAATGTATTATAATTGAGCATGTAAGTTGTTTTAAATGTTTCAGTTGTATCCAATTAACTGTGAATATCTTTGTTCATAAAAATTCCTTTAAAGATAGAATATGAGGAATAGAACTACTAAATAAAGGCATGAATTTTTATAAGACTATTGAAATAGAATGTCAAGTGAGCTATGTATGACTGTTCCTATTGTATCATGCCTTATCAGTATTATGTGTATGAATATACACACACACAAACCTATACCCTTCATCAATTGCTATTATTTTAATTTACCTACACATTTCTTTAAACTGGTCGTCATATTATTTTATACACTTTAGGTGACAAGTATCATCCATATTTTTAATTAAGGAAATTGCAAGGTTGACCACATTAGTCTTCAAATAAGTAAAGTCTATCTTAAACCGTATTTCTGTGTTTAGTATCCAAAGCTGTATGGTGACTTGACATGCTTACTTTCCTGTTTTTTTCTTTAGGTGGTAACATCTTTACACATTTTTCCCTTTCATGACTTAGGTTTATCATTCAAGTAAACGTATCCCAAAGACTCAAGTTCAGGTATTGAGTGGGATGCCACAGCTTTAATTTCTCTTTGCTATTAATTTTTGGCTACTGATAAATAAGGCACTTCTCAAAATGCCTGTTTGGTTCTTCACCTGAAAAATAGGTACCTATTTAATTAGTGGTTTTCCCACAAAGCCAATGTTGAATCTAAGCTTTGTTTTTATTTGTAAGGGAGATTAAAATGTAGAGTAGATCATGGTATGCTATTTAAGTTTTCAGATTCCAGGAAATTTCTTCTCTCTCTGTGTTCAGACCATGATTCCTATATTGAATTGCAAATGCACAATGTCTTTGAACTGATGCTGATTCTATAATAACTAAAATTCTCTAAAGAAACCCATGTACTTCATCTTCCCCCGCAAAACAGTTCCAGTCATTTAATCCTTTTATTTTCTCATTGATGCAGACCAAAGCATAATTGTCATAAATCCAAACAGCCCACTGGACAACTGTAGGAGGCAGAGACTTGACTATTTTATTTCTTGTGGTACATCCTGAAGCACACACACACACACACACACACACACACACACACACACACACACTTGTCATTCCTCTTTGCCCTATTAGAAAATAAAAGTCAAGCTCCTGCAACCAAGGAATCTGATGTAGTTTTGCTTGATGAGTTTTGTCCAAGAGTTCACATTTCTGTGGGTGATCTACGCCATGTGAATGGGAGGACAGGCTGCTGTATCTCAGTGGGAGCTTCTGTAATGAAATTTGGGTTGGGGAAATACATTTGGGTGCTATCCGTAAACAGATGGTTATTGAAGTCATAAAAGTGAAAAAGGACATTCAGAGTGTTACCAATTGAGATGAGCATAGGGATAGTGGAGGCGGTATTTTGAGTGAGGGTGAAAGAATGAAGAGTTCATAATTGAGCCTGTAAATGAAGAGGAAAAGAAAAACACAGTGTCATCAGAGATGACAAAGAAGAACTTGGGCAAAGAGGTGAATGCTGAAAAGTATCCATTTGCCTTGACAGTTGGGAGCTCTTATACTTGAAGTTTATTAGTATCAGTGGGAGTTGTACTTGGGGTCCCATGAAAGCTGGCTGGGGAGTGTGGTCCACGCCTGGGAGAACACAGCCAGGGAAGGTGTGAGGATGCAAGCTTTTGAAGCATCCAGTTAGTGTTAGAGCTATCTCAGTAGGGGAATGTAGAGATAGTATTCTTAAAGTTGAGTGAATCTCAGACATATTTGAGTGTGATGTCAATGAACTATCTCTCATTATCTAATACGCAGCCCCCACCCACCCTACCCGGCAACACTTACTGTCCAGTCTTCCCCACAAATACACCTGTGGCTCCAGTAATGAGAAACTACTGGAATTCTGGTTATGCCACTCCTTGCCGGCATGTGTCTGCTCCTTCATTTCACTTTATGAGCAGTTCCCCTTATCCCTCTGTTTTCCTGGAGCTGCGCTTTGAACAGTTTTCCCTGCGTGGCACCAGAGTTCATTATTACAGCCATGGTTCATCTTTCATTGCCGTGTTTCTCAGCAGCACTCAGTGTATAAACTTGATGGGGCTGACCCTGCCTGCATGTTGTGATGGTTGTTATTTTGTATCTTTAACAGGGGTAAGCTTTTCTTCCTGGTCAGGATCGTGTCCTTTACTTTGACATAACAACTCACCCTTTAATTCCTACAATGCTTTCAGGTCATTTCATAGTCATGAATGCTTTGCATCACGAATGACTCAAAGTGTGACTGAAGTAAATGCATGATTTTCTCTACTAGATCATAGAGCTCTCTTAGGGAAGGGATGTGATTCTACACCCTCATGTACCTAATGCTGAGACAGATGCTTTGTACACAGGTGATACACCATCTCTTTTTCAATATCAGTCAATGCCAACATGGCTTGGTCACACTTTTCTGCATGCTGTTGGCTTTGGTGTAGGTTGCTGGGGCTCTCATGCTGCTCCTGGTTTCCCATGACTTCACATGAGATGAAGTCCTTGTGTTGTTGTTAATAGATTAATTTCCACCTGTGTTCACCTAATTCTCCTGTATATTAATCTGTTCTAATCTTCCTGAGCTCTGGAGCTATAGATCTGACTCAGATCACTATATCCAAAAACATACTCCCTACTAGATCTGATTGTTCCCTAGTATTTTTTCCCAGTAAATAATAATGCCATCCTTGAGTTACTGTCTAGACATGATACCTTCTTTTTCTAATCCTCCATATCTCATATATTGTCAGAACCTCTTGACTTGGAATTTCTGAATAATCCTCAGTACCAATCCCTTTCCTCCTTTTCTACCCCAGTAGAGTTTAACCAGTTTATTATTTCTAATTTGGAGCACTATGGTATCTTGCTAAGTGGTCTGCCTTTATCCTCTCTGCTCTCCTCTTCCACTTTCCCATATTATACAAGTCAAGCCACTTACGCAGGAGGCAGACCTATCTGGCAGATCTATCTTTAGAAAATCATATATCAAACTGAACATGCTTCCAGGCGTGTCCCTCTTGACTTACCTTCTTATCCTTGCTTATAGACAAGGGTTTTAATGGTCTGAAAATATCACTGTGGTAACTTCTCAAGAGAGTATGACATTTGAACTGAAAGGAAGCACACTGATTTAAGAACTTGAAGATCCTTGGAGGCAGTTTCCCATAATGGTTTAAAAAAAGAGCACAATTTTGAAGAGAGCCCTCAATCCACCATTTAGTAGCTATGTTATTTGAGGAGATCAGTGGCAAGCCTGCAAAAGGAGAGATAATTTCTACCTCCTTAGGTTTTTTGAATTTTATTAAAGTAAAATAAATAACATGTGAATTTGCCTAAAGTGGTAAATGGCTCTTCATGATTGTTTCGTAAGTGAATGGTTGTACAAAGGCATGTGAATATGGAAAGTAGGTCTTGTTGCACTTTTTAACCACTCTATAGAAGCAAACCATATTTTTCCATATATCTGCATTTCAAAGAGTTTAGTTTTGAGGAAACTGGAAGGTGGAATAAGTGAATTCTGATTGAGGCAAATATTAGAGAAAAGTAACATTGCTCTAGAAGTTGAAGGGAAAAGAAAACTATCATTGTCCTCTTTTTCTTTGGAGGGTTTGTTTTTTTGTTTGTTTGTTTGTTTTTGTTTTAACCTTTGTGGTCACAAGGGAACTTCTATTGTCCTGAAATCATGTATTACTGGGCTGACAAAGACCTTGGTTTGAAGACAATTACATACTCAGGAGTCCATCACTGAGTGATAATGAGGTGTGAACACATTCCTCAGAAACCACAGACATGCCAAAAGGGCAATTTAACACCTCTTCAAAAGATAGATGAGATATGAATTATTCATAATGAGTTCGGCCAGACTCCCACTGCACCTGCCTGGTTCAGAGCACTGACTGGCGCGATAGGAAGTCACTTACATGGAATGTGTGTAACGTCTCCCCAGACAAAGGTCACAATCTTTAGTCTGTTTGATAGTTCTCTAGCAAGGGTACTCGGAGAATGCCCTGTCTCTCCTCTCTGAATTCCAGCATTCCCTTTACTGCTTCATGTAGGATGTTTGTATGTGTGTATGTGTGTGGACACCCATGTGGCCTTTATTTATATACATGCTGCATTTGAACCCGGAGGTTAGTAAACATTTTCTGTTTTGTCTTTCATTCTTCAAGTCTGCCTACTGTCTGCTCTCAAGTCATGATTTCTGTACATAGGTGATGGTCCAGATATTCTTCCCACCAACATGGCTGAGTTACGTCAAAATTCATGCCCAGGGCCACAGGTGAAGCAGGGATGTTTGCAAGGCATCGGCTTATTCCAGTAGCTTTAAGAATGGGATATAAGTCCTTTGTATTAAGCCAGTAGATGAGTACATGGCCCAGACTGACCTGTTTTAAACCCACGTTTGTCAAACAATTTCATGAAATCTCAATGGTGCCATTCAAATTAGGTTCCTAGAGTTGTTCATCAAATAAAGATTGGTTTTAGATAATCACGTGAAATAATTCATTTACTTTATTGATAACTTTGCAGAAGGCCTTTATTTAGGAGTTAAGTTTTACTTTCTTATTCCTCTAAATCAGACACTCGTGATCCAATAGTATTTTCCCTCGTGAAATGTATAGATAAGCTAGAATATGTATCGGAAATATATTAGCACTACTAGGATGAACATTTGGGGGGTTTCTCTTACTCGGAGATAAGACTATTATAAAGAATTATTTTTTAAAGATTTTATTTATTTATTTGACAGAGAGAAACACGGTTAGAGAGGGAGTACAAGCAGGGGGAGTGAGAGGGAGAAGCAGGCTTCCTGCCAAGCAGAGATCCCAATGTGGGACTCCATCCTGGGACTCCAGGATCATGACCTAAGTTGAAGACAGACTCCTAGCGACTGAGCCACCCAGGTGCTCCTAGAGAATTCTGAAATACACATTGAACAAAACAGTTTGTCTTCAATAATACATAGATATACATATAAATATATATATATGCATATATATATATTTCATGTTCAGATTTAAGCTCTCATTATTAGATGCAGAGAGAAAAAGGTATGCAAAGAGCAGGTCAGTGTCATTGTTGTGGTTTTGGAATATAGGTGATGTTCCATGGGGTGAGGTCCAGAGCCCACAGCCAAGAAAGAATACTTGAGACGTCTTTGGTGCAAAAAAAAGTGGCTTATTTTAAAGTATGGGGCATGACCTGTGGGCAGAAAGAGCTGCCCTGGGGTTGTGAGGGGTGGCTGATTACATACTTAGGGACTGGGGGCAGTAAGGAAAAGGGAGATTTCAAAAAGATTTTCATATGTTAAAGAAGATCTCAGGGTACCAGAGGTCTTACCATTGTCAAGTTAAGGTTGTTTTTCCTTCTAGGGAAACATTAACATGAGGATAGTGGGGGGCTTCCCAAGGAACAATCACTCTGCCCTCTTCAAGTACCTGTCAGTGGGCTACAGATAATAAGGATACTTAATTGTATCTACATTTCCTTCTGGGAGCTAGGTTATTGATAGAAATGCTTTGTTCTTGTAGATTGCTAAGACATTTTTAAATGAGGGAGACTGGGGTGTTGAAGGATTGTGATCTCCTTAAGTTAACTATTGTTTTTTTCATTTCCTTAGCTTCAGGGCAGCCAGGAGTGCATGAGGAATGTCACATAAATTCCATAGGGATACTTGTGGGGTGTCAGCTTCTGCTTGTCCTCAGCTTGCCTTCTGTTCCCTCATCACCATGAGAAAATCGCCCTTAACTGAGAATGTGAGCTCTCATTGATGTGTCTAGAGTTTTTCTTTCTTGTCTGAGGACAGCCCATCTATGAGCACCTGTGTCTTCTCTTTTTTCTCCTATTTTCCATGTATCCATTTCCGTTTCATCAAATCATCATTCTATATGAAGCCTGAGTAAAATTCTTATTTGAAATTAATCTGTTAACCAAAACTTTTAATTCCTTCAGTTTTTCTCATGTTTAATTTTGTATATTCTTTTTTTTCTTAAATATGGTAACATTTTCATTTGAAGACATCATCATTTTAAGAACGCCATCTTTTAAATAGTAAATTGGAGAAGGAAAAATAAAACATCAGTACAATAGACATAGTAATTGTGTGATGCCCTAGAATTTTGGAAAAATAAATCTTTAATGAGAAAGTAGGTGTCTTAGAATTTAGAATAGAGAGATATTGCCTTTTTTACAAACTTTCAATTTTAAAAAGACTAAATTCTTGTGATAATTTTTATATCATAGTTTTCTAGGCTTTGTTCATATCTTTAATCTACTTATGTGGACTCTTGAGTAGATTAATTTGCAGTCATTGTTATTTCCTTAAGAAAGCAGCTAAGGATAAGTGCTTGTTTCTGAGAGAATGGTTTCCTAGACTTCAAAAGTTATGTCATAACATGTCACTATTATTATTTTATTATTAAAGTCAATTTCTTCATTCATTTATTTTAAAAAAGTGTTCTGCATATTCCACATGGGAGGTCCTATGCTAGATGCTTGGAGTGGGTAAGGAAAATAAACTTTGATACTCATATTCGAGTCAGGTATGCTGCTGTTAAGCAAATTGTCACATAAAGATATGAAACTAAAATATGGCAAGTGTCACCAGGATGAAATACATGGTCCTTGTGACTATTGGTTATAAAGATGGGCACATGGGATTTTAATTTAAAGGATTGACAGAAAGCTGACAGGGAGCACCTAAGACTATTGAAGACAAATTTATGACTTACCTTTGCTGAAGGGTGGGGGGCAGGCAGCATAGGGCCATGTGGGCAGCCCCAGTTTTGATCAGAAGGCAGCAAAAGCAGGCCCCACAGCCTTTCTTGTGTCCTCCCTGGGACAGGCAAGGCAGGGAAGAGGGAGGGATTGAGGTTTGGTTACTTTGGCTAATGTCAACAGGCTTTGGGCTGCAGGGGCACACATTTGTCTTATGCTGGTTCCTCTGGGTTGATTTAGGGTTGGGAGAATATTGGGTTGAAGTTTGAGAGTTACATTAAGAACGTTACTGGTGGTCTGGACTTGTGACTGGTTGGTCTGGATGGAAAGCTGTGTTTCTGTTCTCCTGCAAGATGGTTTTTATCTCAAGGAATTAGCCCACAGACAGGCTGTCTGTTCCCAGCCAGCTAGGTCCCCTCACATCTTAAAACGTCATAGAATATTTTTTTTTAAAGAACAGGATTAATACATATTAATGGCTGGAGTTTAACCTAGATGAGTGAGGCACTTAGGATTTTCTGAGTGTTGTTTTGGGCAGAATTGTTATTTAATGATAAACGTAGCATAAATATATTTTACTAGGTGAATGAAGACATAAAGTATTGTGTGTGTATAAAGGTACACATAGAAGATACTTCGGCTTTGAGGGATCTGTTTCAACTGCTCACCTCTGTTGCTGTACGGGGAAAGCAGCCACAGACAGTCTGTAAATGAACAAGTGTTGGAGGATTTGGCTTGCTTATTTATTGATTTATTTGTTTGTTCATTTGTTTGTTTGTTTATTTTAAATTCCAGTACAGTTAGCATACAATGTTAGTTTCAAGTGTACAATATAGCAATTCAACACTTCCATATATCACCAGTGCTCATCATGACAGGGGCACTTCTTAAATGGCATCCATATTTAAATATCAGGTGTAGTTTGTTAACATCTCTTAATCTAAGCAGAAAGAACAGGCTTATCAGAAGTCCCTTGTTGGAAAGAATGAAAGAATATAGGAAAAAAGGAATCTCAGATGGAGTACCAGTGTGTCTGGATGCACAGGTTGTGCACTGCACAGTCTTATGTCGTTAGTCTGGTCAAGGTGGCTGGAGCAAAGAGAACATGGTGACTATAGTTTAAAATGAAGTAGAGATACAAAAGTGAGACAGACATTACAAGCCCTCTTACAAGAAGTGAGAATTGAGATTATTTGAAGAAGATCTATAGTAGGTATTATTGACTTTTTGGAATAGTCTAATTTCAGCATGAGATAGAATTACAGATAGGACCTTATTTGGTTTTATGTAAATAATACATTCTTACTGTTAAAATAAGTTGTGCTGGGTTATCTGGGTGTCCCAGTCTGTTAAGTGTTTGTGTTAGGCTGAGGTCATGATCCCAGAGTCCTGGGAGCCAGCTTGTGGGGTTTGCTGCTCAGCAAGAGGTCTGCTCCCTCTCCCTCTGCGTGCCCCCCACACATGCTTGCTTGCTCACTCTCTCGTACTCTCTCTCCAGTAAATAAATAAACTCTTTTAATAAATAAATAATACATTGTGTAAGTCTTTAAAAATTATTGCACTCCCACGTGCCGAAATAGTTATCATCACTTACATATATAGATGCTATTAGAGATAATTTTAATGGATCAATACAGATGGAGGATTAAAAATAATTTCATATTACACATTTTATTTTAATTAAACTGCAAATTTTGTTTTTGACTGGTCTCTAAGAAAACAAGAAGTGAAATGAGGATAAAACGAAGTTGTTATAGTGAAATGTTTTACCTACTTTTGCCCTTTTTCCTGTCTTTTATGTTGGTCATTTGGAGTAACTTGTATGTTTCTTTAGTCTGAGAAGAATAACTTGGCATATTGTTCCCTCAGGTCCTGTTTTTATTTTTCCCCTTGAATAAGCCAATCTCTGGGTCCACATATTTTTAATTCTCTTGAGTCGGAGTGCAAATGTTGGATCACATTATAACTCAATGTGTAATTTTTTGTGGGAGCTGTAGCATCTGACATTCCAACAGGAAATATATGAGGATTCCAATTTCCATATATGTTTGTGACTAAACTGTGTTTTGTTGTTGTTGCCACAGGTTTTTTTTTTAAAGACTTCATTTTTTTTTGTTTTTAGAGAAGATTTAGGCTTATGAAGAATTAAGAGGAGGGTACAGAAGTTGCCCATTCATTTCCTGTACCCATTAGTGCCCAGCCTCCCCTTTAACAACATCATTCATTAAAATTGTACTCTTTTCTTTTCTTTTCTTTTTTCTTTTTTCTTTTCTTTTCTCTTCTTTTCTTTTCTTTTCCTTTCCTTTCCTTTCTTTTCCTTTTCTTTCTTTCTTTCTTTTTTTTTTCTTTTTACCAAGGTTGAGCCTACATTGACACGTCAATATCACCCAAAGTCCATAATTTATATTGGAGTTCACTCTGTGGGTTTAAACAAATTTATAATACATATATCTGCCATGATCATATTACATAGAGTATTTCCATCCTCAGTGGTCTGCCTTCCCACCCCTGGCAACCACAGATCTTGCTATCTCCATGGTGTTGCCTTTTCCAGAGCATCATATAGTTGTAAAGATACTGTATGTGATCTTTTCAGATTGGCTGTCTTCACTTAGTAATATGCACTTAGGTTTCATTCAAGTCTTTCCATGGCTTGATGGTGTATTTCTTTTTAGTACTGAATAATATAGTCCATTATCTTGATATGTCCTGGTTTGTTTATCCATCCTCTTGCTGAAGGTTATCTTGCCAGGTTTATGCAGTTATAAATAAAGCTGCTATAAATCTCTGTGTGCAGAGTTTTGTGTGAACATGTTTTCAACCCCACTGGGTCAATAATAAGGAGTGCACTTGCTGGAGCATGTGTTAAGGGGACATTTATGTTTGTAAGAAAATGCCAAATATCTCTGGAAGTGGCTACACCATTTTACATCCCTATCAGCAGTGTATGAGAATTCCTGTTGCCCCCATCCTCTTCAGCGCCCCCTGTTGTCAGTGTTCTGGATTTTGGTTGTTCTAATAGGTGTGTAATGGTATCTCATTGTTTTGTTTTGCATTTCCCTGATGACATGTGATGTAATCCATTTTCTTGTATGCTTATTTACACATTTGTATCTTCTCTGATGAGCGGTGTATCTTCTTTTTGACTCATTTTGTAATAAGGATATTGGTTTTCTTATTGCTGAGTTTTGAAAGTTCTTTGTCTATTTTGGATAACAGTCCTTTATCAGATGTGTCTTTTGCAAATATCTTCTTCTACTCTGTGTCTTGACTTCTCATTCTTTAATTGATTTTATTTCTTTATTTAACAAGAGAGAGCGATCACAAGTAGTCAGAGAGGCAGGCAGAGAGAGAGGAGGAAGCAGGCTCCCCTCTGAGCAGAGAGCTCAATGTGGGCCTCGATCCCAGGACCGTGAGATCATGACCTGAGCTGAAAGTGGAGGCTTAACACTCTGAGCCACCCAGGCACTCGGCTTCTCATTCTTTTAGCATTATCTTTTGCAGATCAGAAATTTAAAATTTTATTAAAGTCCAGCTTACCAATTATTTCTTCCAAGAGTCATGTCTTTGGGTCATCTCTGAGAAGGCATCGTCAGACCTGAGGTTGTCTAGATTTTCTCCTTTGTTCTTTTCCAGGAGTCTTATGGTTTACATTTTACATTTAGGTCTGTGATCCATATTGAGTTAGTTTTTGTGTAGGTTGTAAGCTTGGTGTCTAGATTCATTGCTTTGTATGTGGATGCCCAGCTAGAATCATTTGTTAATATTTTTAAAGATTATCGATTTATTTATTAGAGAGAGAGAGAGAGAGAGAGAGAGAGAGAGAGAGATTCACGAGCAGAATGGAAGGGTAGAGGAGAAGCAGACTCCCCGGTGAGCAGGGAGCCCAATGCAGGACTTGATCCCAGGACCCTAGAGTCATGACCTGAACTGAAGGCAGACACTTAACTGACTGAGCTACCCAGGCATGCTCTTGAAGCATCATTTGTTGAAGAGACTTAATTGTTCCATTGTACTGCTTTTGCTCCTTTGTCAAAAATCAGTGGACTGTATTCACAAGGGTCTGTATCTGGGTTCTCTATTCTGCCCCACTGATTTTTTTGGTCTGCATTTTGCCAATACTATACTATCTGGATGACTCCAGCTTTTTAGTAAGTCTTAAAATCGGGTACTGTCAGTCTTCCAATTTCATTTTCTTCCTTCAATATTTTGTTGTCTGTTCTGTGTTTTGGTTCTTTGTTTTTTATTTGTTTTTTACTTTTTATGTAAACTTTAGAATCAATTTGTTGTTATCTACAAAATAACTTATTGAGATTTTGACTGAGATTTCCCTGAACCTGGCAACCATATTGGGAAGAACTGATATCTTGACAATACTGACTTTTCTTATCAATGTACATGGAGTATCTCTTCATTTCTTTTGTTCTTTGATTTCGCACACCAGCATTTTGTAGTTTTCCTTATACAGATCTTATACATATTTTGTTATACCCAAGTTTTCATTTTTTTGGTATACTCCAAATGATACTATCTATTTAATTTCAAATTCCATATCATTATCATTGATGTGTAGAAAATCAGTTGATTTTGCAGACTGACCTTGCATTTTTCCAGTTCTTTATATCACTTGTTAATTCCAAGATTTGTTGTTGTTGATTCTTTCAGATTTTCTACCTATGTAATTACGATTTCTATAAACAAAAACAATGTTATATCTTCCTTTCCAAACTTGATATCTTTTCTTTTCTTGACTTACTGCATTAACTAATACTCCCAGAATAATGTTGAAAAGGAATGGTGAAAGATGACATCCTCACCTAGTCCCATATCTTAGTGGGAAAGTTTCAAGTTTCTCACTGTAAAGTACAGTGTTAGGTAGTTGTAGGTTTTTAGTAGACATTTTTCACAAGTAAGAAAAACACTTGTATTCTTGTTTTACTGAGAGTTCTTATCATGAAGGGTTTTGGATTTTGTCAAATGCTTTTTCTGCAGCAGTTGGTATGATCATGTGATTTTTTTTTCCTTTTTCAGCTTGTTTTGTGATAAATTATATAATTAATTTTTGAATGTTGAGTCAGTGTTGTATACCAGAAATAAATCCCACAGAGGTGTGTTGTATAATTCTTTTTATCCTTATCTGGATTTAATTTGGTTATATTTTATTGAGGAGTTTTTCATCTGCTTATGGGAGATAGTAGCCTGTAGTTGTCTTTTCTTGTAATGCATTTCTGTGGTTTCAGCATTATACTATTGCTGGTCTTGTAGAATGAGTTTGGAATTATTTCCCTACTTTTGTCTTCTGAAAGACATTGTAGAAAATTCGTTTATTTTGCTCCCTAAAATGTTTGGCAGAATTCACCACTGAACCCCTAGGCCTGGCGCTTTCTCTTTGGGAGAATATTATTGATTTAATTTATTTAACAGATATAAGCCTATTCAGATCATCTATTTCTTCTTGTGTGATTTTTGGGAGATTGTATATTTCAAGAAATTTGTCCATTTCATATTAGTAATCAAATTGTGGGCATTGAGTTATTCATAGTATCCCATTATTATCCTTTTTAATTTCTATGGCATCTATAATAATGCCCTCTCTTTTGTTATTAGTAATTTAAGGTCTCTTTCATTTTTTTTTAAAGATTTTATTTATTTATTTGACAGAGAGAAACAGAGCCAGAGGGGGAACACAAGCAGGGAGAGTGAGAGAGGGAGAAGCAGGCTTCCCGCCGAGCAGGGAGCCTGATGTGGGGCTTAATCCCGGGTCTCCGGGATCATGACCTGAGCCGAAGACAGTCGCTTAACCAACTGAGCCACCCAGGCGCCCCAAGGCCTCTTTCATTTTTAAATAGTTAGCCTGGCTAGAAGCTTATCAGTCTTACTTATCTTTTCAAACAGCCAGCTTTTAGTTTCTTTGGTTTTCTATTGATTTTGTGTTTTTAGGGTCAGTGATTCTTACTTTAATTTTATTATTTCTTTTATTTTACTTACTTTTGACTTAATATGCTACTCTTTTTCTAGTTCCTATTGTTGAAACTTGGATTTTTGGTTTAAGATTTTTTTTTATAATGTAAGCATTCAATGATACAAATTTCCTTTTAAGCTCTGCTTTTGTTGCATCCCACAAATTTTGACAAGTTGTGTTTCATTTTCATTTATTTCAAAATATTTTAAAATTGCTCTTGAGCTGTCTTCTTTAACTCATTTATTATTTACAAGTGCATTGTTTAATCATTGTGTATCTTGGAATTTCCTGGTTATTTTTCTATTATTGATTTCTAATTTAATTCCATTGTGATCTGAGAGCATATATTGTATGATTTCTATTATTCTCAACTTGTTAAGGTGTGTTTTATGACCCAGTATATAGTTTGCCTTATTGAATATTTGATGTGAACTTGAGAAAAAAATGTGTTTTCTGTTGTAGCTGGATAAAATAGTCTGTAGATTTCAGTTATATCCAGTTGATTGATGGTGTTGTTGAGTTCAGCTCCATCCTTACTGATTTTCTGCCTGCTGGATCTGCCCATTGCTGATGGAGGAGTGTGGAAGTGTCCACCTATGGTAGTGAATTCATCTATTTCTACTTGCAGTTGTATTAGTTTTGCCTCTATTAGTTGATGCTCCTGTTAGGTACTTACATGTTAGAAGTTGGTATGTCTTCTTGGAGAACAGACCCTTTATCATTACGTAATGCCCTTCTTTTTCTGATATATTTCCTTACTTGAAGTCTGCTGTGTGTGAAATTAATATAATTCCTCCTCCATTTTTCACACTGAACTTCATTTCAGGTTTTCCTATCGTGGCACTAGTTCCTGCTGCTTGTGAGTCTCTGTTACAGGCAGTCTTGATTTCTTGTATTTGCTATCTGTCTCTCCAATCTGGAGGCAGCTCTATGTCCTATCTCCTCCTTTTCCTTATGAATTAGCCTGTTCAGCTTTTCACTTGTTGTTAAATTGGGGTAGCAACTTCCATGCTCCTTACTTGCACAATAGGAAACCCTGCTGCTACTACTTAAACAAGTTCTTTATCAATATCTGCATTTTTTAGTATTGCCATTTAGCATGTGTGAAATGATTTCCCATTGTGGTTTTTATTTGTTATTTCCCTAGAACAAATTTTTGTGTGCTTGTTGATCATTTGTTTACATCTTAAAAACATGTCTGCTTAGCTCCTTTGCCCATTATTTGAGCTATTTAATATTTTATTATTGAGTTCTAAGTGTTCTTTATGAGTACCTATAAGTCCCTTATTGGATATAGGATTTGAAGAAAATATATTCTTCCTTTGCACCTTGCCTTTTCACTTTGCTCATGGTATTGTTTACAGTACAAAAGTTGCATTTTCTTTTTTCAGATTAAGTCTAAATTTTTTATTTTTTCTTTTGTTGCTGGTATTTTTTATGTAATATCTACAAACCTTGCTCTGACCTAAGAATAGAACATTTACTTCTATGTTTTCTTGTAAATGTTTTATCATTTTAGTTCATACCTTTATGTCTCTAATCCATTTTGAGTTCATACTTGAATATGGTTTGAGGAGGGGGTCTACTTTCATACTTTTGAATGTGATAATCAGTTGTCTCAACACTTTTTGTCAAAATAACTATTCTTTACTCATTGAATTTTCTTGATTGGTATCCTTGTTGAAAGTGAATAGGTGGGTCATTCTGGAGAGCACTCTTCTCCTAACAAAATCAAGAATTACAACCAGTGAACATGACATTTCTTTTTATTTAATTCTTTAGTTTCTATCAACAATATTTTATAATTTTCTGAGTACAAATTTCAAACTTCATTTGTTAAATTTATTCGTAATTATTTTACCATTTTGATGCAATTTATTTGGCATTTTTCTATAATTTTATTTTGAATTGTTCATTGTTAAAATGTAGAAATTAAATTAATTTTTGTATGATTTTGTGTATTGATCTTATATTTTATATCTCATTGAATTTGCTTATCTGTAACATTTTTAATAGGTTTTTGAGGATTTTCTGCAAACTCATATTTTCTATGAACAGAGATCTTTTGACTTTTTTTCCAATCTATATGCCTTTTATTTATTTATTATTATTATTATTATTTTGCACAGTGTTATCCAGTTAAAACCAGCCACTTTGGAGAGAGGTAGCTTTGATGCCTCATTGAGGCTGCTGACCCCAGAGGGCTCTTCTTAGCCATCTCTTCTCTGGTCCTCTCTGCTAAACTTCTAGTGGTTGACTTTAGAGGGATAGCAGCTGCTATTGAATTACCACCAAGATCTCTATCAATTTTGACAATGCCTTGGCACCTGAACTTCCCTAAGCCTTGTTCCAAATAAAGTCAGTCTGGTAGGTAGGTCCTGTGGAGCTCTTATGGACTTCCTCATTGGTCTTGTGAACCTTTTTTAATTGAATATATTTGACATACAACACTGTATAAATCTAACATGTGCAACATGTTAATTTGGTGCATTTATGTATTGAAAGTGATTGCCATTGTAGTGATACTTAGCACCTCTATCCCATTATATAATAGTGCTCTAATGTTGTCTATATTCACTATACAGTGCATTAAATCTGTCTTTTTACTACTTGCTGCAGGCTTGTAACCTTACTCAACATCAATCTTATCTTTCCCCCATTTCCCCCCATGGACTGCCCTTTCCCCTTGGTAGCCCTGCACTGGAACCACCAGTGCCCCAGGAATGGCAGCTGGGGTAGCAGCTCTCTTCTCTTAGAATGATGCCTTGTCTGTTAGTTGGCTGCTGAAGGGGAATGGTTGTCCCTTGTCTTCTCATCTCTCATTCTTCACCATGGAATCTTCCCCATTTGTGAGCTGAGGTAGGAAGGTTGAGTCCCAGTATTCTCAGACTGCTGTGTTTGGGTAGAGTCTCCATTGTACAGATGGACACAGAGTTCAGGATAAGGGTCCCAGGTCTCATGGCCTTGCTCGCTTGCAGCCATGCGGAAGATGGCAGTGCTGGTGGCCTGCCCTTCCCCGGGTATAGACTAGGAACTGAGTTGAGTGGGAGTCTTTTCTTCTCTGCCTGAGCTAGAGCTTCTGTCACACTGGCTGGTGGGCAGTGAGAGGGCCTGGGTCATGGCTCACATGTTCTTAGTAAGGTACAATAGCTTTTCTCCAATAAATGTTATTCTGCTGGCTTGGCTGCTGTGTGCCCTCATAGAAATATCCAATCTTTAAATGGTTGGTTTTTATTTATTTATTTTCACAAGCTGTGATTGTATCACTGGGGAGACCACTGAGTTCTTCACACCCTTATTTCAGAAGTGCGCCCTCCCTTTCGTTTTTGCCTTTTTTTTCTTTCTTTTCATCTGGAATCACCACTCCCTTTTCCCATTAATTCACTTTAGGGGACCTTGTGCATTTACTCAATTATATGTAATTTTATACGTAGTTTGGCTCTGTGGTGTTGTATATGCATATCTTCAAACTTGATATGAATAGTGTTAATACACACATATACACACATGCATTTTCTTTAACACAACACTGTTTACTCAAAATCTCTTTATACAGATCTCTGAGCTTTCAGTTTACTGTTTCTAATAACTGAAAAATATTCCACAGTACTAACAAATGATTTACTCTCTCTATGGAACTAAACACACATAATGAGCTGTGTGCTTTATTGGTGATATTTCCTAGTGGTGAACATGTAATGGTTGCCACTCCCCAATGCCAGGGACAGTAGTGCAGTGGATATTCATATACAGCTCTCTCTGTGGATGAGCGCATGAGGTTAACTCAAGTATTATGTCTGTATATGGGATTACTGAGCCACTGTGAGTGTTTGGATGGATATTCCTTAAGATCCACCGGAGTGCCGTCCAGAGACGCCCTAGTAGGCTTCATTCTTATTCAGAGTACACAAAGCTTGTTTTTCTATAGTTGCCAATGTCTGGTATTACTTAACTTTGTAAACTTTTACAATCTGTACAGAAAAATATTGTTTAATTTTCAGTTACTTAGGTAATACAGTAACAATTACTTTATGCAATTTTCATAATTTTCCTGAAAAAGAAAAGCCTATTGTGCTCTTTGCTCATTTTTCTGTCTTTACATCATTTTCAGAAAATGTATAAATTTTCTTAGTATTTTTTAATGTATATACACTTCTGATATAGCCAGGCTTTTCTCTTAAATTTTCAAACAACTCTTAGCCCTTGTTGTACTGATAATTCTAATTTTATGTACTCATTGTTTTGCATTATAAATTATATATTTGTGATCTTAAAGAGGTTCTTCATCAGTCAAGGAGACAAAGATATTCTTTGGTATTTTTGCTACTGTATTTGTGTTTTAGCTTTTATATAAGGATATTTAGTTTATGAAGATCTTCTATTGCATATTGTATAAGATAGGTGTGAAGTCTTATTTTCCACTTAGAGTTTTTAACCCAATACCATTAATTGAGCTGTTTATGTTTTATATGTGCAAAAATTGCAAGCATAGTTTTCTTATGCCCCTGGATATGAAATTGAACTGTCCTATTCCATTTAACCACCTTTGTCTGGGTTAGTATTTGCAATAGTTTTTGTTATTATACCTTGTAATATAGTTTGCTCTCTGGTAGGAGAAGTTTATTCTCATTGCTCTCCTTTATCAAAATTTCTGCAGTCATTAAATCTTTATATACATTTGGAAAAATGTGTTTATATTCTTAAAAACTGAAAATTTTGATCCCAAATATATTTAAATAATGCATTAATGTAGAGAGGTTTGAAATTGTGACATCTTTTATTAAGTTTCTCTATCCACAAAAATTCTCTCTCTCCAGTTAAGTATCTTTTTTCCCTATTGAGTAGAATTTTAGTTTTCAACATTAAAGTCTTCTATTTTTACCTTCAATTTATAGATATTTTAAACCTTTATGAATATTATTTTACCTTGCTGTATATTTTCTAATACAAATAACCACAGTTAATTTTTTTTTTTAAAGATTTTATTTATTTGACAGGGAAACTCAGCCAGAGAGGGAACACAAGCAGGGGGAGTGAGAGAAGGAGAAGCAGGCTTCCCGCCGAGCAGGGAGCCCGATGTGGGACTCGATCCCGGGTCTCCGGGATCATGACCTGAGCCGAAGGCAGTCGTCCAACCAACTGAGCCACCCAGGCGCCCCCACAGTTAATTTTTGTAAGGTGGTCTATATCCATCAGATTTGCTTATTCCTTTATTGATTTATATAGATTCTTTATTCTGTTAAATTTCTAGTGTAGATAATGATAGCCTGTGCAGATAGAATTGGTCTTTTTTTCTTCATACTTCTCATTTATTTCAATATATTGCATTGTATTGTTCAGGAACTTCAATTCTCTGTTAAAAAAACCAGCAATGATAGTGAATATACTTTGATCTTGTCTTCAAAAGACATGAGTTATGATAAAATGTTTGTATGACTTATTACATTGTAATTTGGTATAAAAACTATCAGGATGGGACGCCTGGGTGGCTCAGTTGGTTGGGCGACTGCCTTTGGCTCAGGTCATGATCCCGGAGACCTGGAATGGAGTCCCATATCATGCTCTCCGCTCGGCGGGAAGCCTGCTTCTCCCTCTCTCACTCTCCCTGCTTGTGTTCCCTCTCTGGCTGTTTCTCTCTGTCAAATAAATAAAATCTTAAAAAAATAAAATAAAAAAACTATCAGGTTAAGGGGCCTTTTTATTTTTGAGGGCTTAATCATAAAAATGTTGAGTTGCATTAGAATCTTTCTCTGTGTTTATTGACATAAGCATGTAATTTATTCATGTATTAACAATTTGAATCTCATTAGCAGATTTCCTGATATTCAAGTACTGTTGAATGTATTTAACCATCTGTGTATGCCATCATCCACTATCAGATGAAATATTCCAAGGACAATATTAGCAATTTAAGGTAAAGTTCAAATGTGAAATAGGGCTTTGATTCTTCATCTTTCTTATTTTAGAAATGAATATCGGTATGCCTGGGTGACTCAGTCAGTTGAGCGTCTGCCTTTGGCTCAAGTCATGATCCCAGGGTCCTGGGATAGAACCCCACATTGGGCTCCCTCCTTAGCAGGGAGTCTGCTTCTCCCTCTGCTGCTCCCCCTTCTTGTGTTTGCTTTCATTCTCAAGTCAAATAAATACATAAAATCTTAACAAAAAATGAATATCATCCTACCTACAGTATAAAGAAATAGGATAAAACATGCAAATAATTGTTACATTTTTATAAAAATATTAATTTTACAGAGATTAATTTTTCTTTGTAAATTTAAAAGCAGTAATACTTATAACATTGTGTTTGTATATGTCTCTGTACGTAAAGATCTTTAGCATTTTAATTGGTATAGGGATATTTGTCCATTCATATGTATCAAAGTAGATTGACACATATTTATTGTTTGTGGCCATGTCTATTTTTCTGTAATTCCTAAATTTAAAAATTTTACACTTTACTTCCATATTTCCTATTTTTTTCTTGAATAATCTCCCTAGATATTTTTCCTCTTTAAATCAATTTCTATGAATCTTTTTTTCCTCTTATTATGTTCTCAATTTTGATCATAATAATGTCCCCTATGTCACTGCTTCCTTCCCTCATCTTTATTATGCTGTTGCTTCTTTTTGGGTGAATTATCTAGTTCCTATTCCAGTTTTTGTGTTTATGGCTTGCACATTTGTTCTTTTAATTTTTTTTTATTCAGGTTTTTGGACAAATATAATAAAAAATAAATTTATGGGATACCTGGGTGGTTCATTTGATCAAGCACTCAACTCTTTCTTGATTTCTGCTCAGGTCATGATCTCACTAACCTGCTTAAGATTATCTCTCTTCCTCTCTCTCCAATCCTCCACTCTTCCGTCACCACTCCTGCGGCTGCTGGCTTTCATTCTCTATCTAAAATAAATAAGTAAGTAAGTAAGTAAGTAAGTAAGTAAATAAATAAATAAATAAATAAAGTTATAAATTTCCTTTTACATGCTGTTTTAGGACCTCATTTTATGTGCCCTTGTAATGTGTTCCAGTTTTAAATGTTTTATGAGCTTTTAAAAAAAATAATTTTTAATCCCAGGGCTAGGAGGTAGTATGTAATTTACTTTCCAGACATATACTTTTCAAAGTTCTGCTTTATTATTGATTTCAGTAGTGAGGGAACATAATCTGTATGACGATTCTTTAGAATTAGAGATGTTCTTGGCTGCCCTGTACATTGTTCTATTTGTGGGTAGCCATGTGCTGTCAAAATAATATTCAGTTTTATTAGATTTCAATTTCTGTGTATATGTCTGTGTATATTTATGCTTGCATATTTTACATATAATATATATGTAAAACATACAATTTTTATTTATTATTGAAATTTTTATATTACTTATAAAAACCTGGAAGACTTTTCAATTTCCTAGAGAATATTTTAAAACCTTTAACTATCATTGACAACTCATCTGTGGTTCCATGTCCTAGAAACCCAGGGCTCCTCCTGCTCGCGGCTTTGTCCCAAAACCTGCTGAGTCTGATGGGGCCATCACTCTGGCAGTGGGAGCTCTGTGACCACTGCAGGGAAGGGAGGGAGGCATCCAGCTGCTTGTATGTATTTATAGTCTTTCTGGGAAACACAAGCTAAGTATTCAAATGACATTTAAAAACAATATTTCAGACTTTTTATGCTTTCCTGATTTCAATATTACTGCCAGTCATTTTATAAACAACTTTAACATTTTGATCTTCTAGTTTTATTTTTGATGGAATGAAAGGTCTCTGTAAGTACTCTTTGTACATGAATATTGTGTGAGTCATCTGAGTGCTTGCCTCTCAGAGAATTTAGCTTGTCTTAAAGCAAGACTAACTATAACACATCCAATAAATTGGAACTGCTTTCCCTTTTCCTCCATCAGTCAAAAGACTTCTGTAAGACCTGTTTCTTGTTTTGTTATTTTTACAGAGACATCTGAAGTCGTATGATTTTGTGTTATTTGTAGGTAACATTTTGGCTTTTGACTTCATATTTTAGGGTCACTTCTCTTCTTTTAAAAGTCAAATGTTATTTGGATATCTGATCTATGAACTGTTTTCCCACCTGTGTATTGTCCCTTAAATGATTTGAAATCTTTCCAGGACTGATTTTTTTTTTTTCTTCACAATAATAAGATTGTGAACAGTCTCTGGTATCGAGGACAGTCTGTACTATTGCTTGAAGTTCCTTTGGTCTCACCGCACAGGTTTCTTGGTGTACCTCAGTCCTTTGGCATGTCTCTTCTGGGAGTGGTGTCCTCATTCCCAATGTGAGGCTTAACTGATTCCCTCTGAGAATTCCTGCTGCTCTGTGTTGTGTCACACGCTGTTGTATTTGAGACTTCTGCCATCACAGTGTATTTATACACATGGGAAAAACAGCCCTGAAGGTGTTTTGCCCCCTTCAGAACCCAGCAGACATGTGAAGGCAGGTGATCACTAAGCTTTCAGCCAAGTTTTGGAACCTGGGTGTCTGCAGTCAGGAGCACAGAGCATTGAAGGGAGGAGGTGGAATGTTTTCATCTTGATTTTCACTGAGCATGGCTTCTCTTTCATGAGTTAACCTCAAAAGCTACTCCTTCTGTGTTTAGATCCTGTGGGTTTTGAGAAAATACTCCTGGTGTGGTCTTGAAACAGTTTGTTACTGTTTGTGTTCAGCCTACTTCCCTTCAGTCGTGAATCACACGTACATTTTAATGGATAGTGAGGGAGTACTGGTATTTTGACACTGAGATACAAGAATATTATTTAAATCATAAAACTTTACATGCCACTGGAGGGAAAACAATCCCCAATTTCACATCTCTCTTCTAAACACTTTTGGATACAATTATAGAACAGTATTTCCAAAAGTAACTGAATCTGCAGATTAGCCACTTTTGAACCTCCGTGCTGGGGCAATGTAGACAATCAGCTCCTTGTGTTACGGCTGAACCAGGTGTGTTCCAGATGAGGAGTCAGTACATCTTGGGGAGGTCACCCTCTTGAGACATGTCAACAGCTGACAGCAAAATACTCCTTGACTTGGTATCTTTTGCTTCTTTCTGAAGAAGTAAGACACACTTGGAACTTTTTATTCACCACCCCCCCATCCTCTGTGGGTTTCTTCTCAGGTCCCCAGTATCTTGTCTTCAAAGTGTAAGACGAAAAATCAAAGACATGATATAAGAGACTCAACCTGGAACATATGCAAAAAGTCTCATTGGAAGGATCAGTTTTTCTTTACTTGAAATAGTAGTGTTGTTATAAACACTACATTCTATTACTAATTTATTTTTTTAACCATAAAGATAGAAAGATATCTTTTCACTGCATTGCTGCCAGTTATTCTCTCTCAGAAGACATTCTAAATCCATAGAAATAGCCAGATTGCAATCTAATGTCATAATAGCAAGAAGTTTGTAATGGGAGGCAAAACAATTTATTTCAGTATTCAAGGCGGGGATGGCTTTACTGTGGGAGGAAGAAGACATCTGATTCCAGAGTCAATTTTAGTAAATGCTTAAAAACCCAGTTTCAGACAACTGGGAACCACGTACAGATCCATTAGAAAACCCCAGAGAAACCCCATGTGTCTGGATTTATGCTGTTTGAGGAGTCACTCTTACTTCTCCAAAGCATTCTGGATGTAAATCAAATTGAGAAGATAGTGAGGAAGAATGCAGAGTGATATTTGGCATTTTACCATCTGAAAAAGTGCATGCCTATTCCTTCAGTCAATCTTTTAATAAGAATCAATTTGGAACCTGCTTTTTTATTTTTTCCTTGAGTAACGCTTCACAAAAGTTTTATTTAAAATCCGAATTTCTACTGAGATTAATTTTTGACAAATGTCTTTTTGAAACGAGGATCCCTAATCATTTTGTTGTGGTTCCAATACATTCAGGACTAATCATTCTAAATAAAAGTGAACTAGTTATGAATGAATGAATGTTGCTATAGCTTCTCAGGAATGACAGTGCATACAGCAAGAAAAGAAGTAAGATAAATAGGATTTTCCCTTGATTTTTTTTTTTAATTTCAGATGTTGCCAGAAAAATCTTAATATTATTATATTATTTAAGGTTATTTTTCTTTTTAAAAATGAAATTGGCAAGACTGCAGTTGAACTGACAATGTGAACTCTATCTCATGGCTACCAGAGGGCATGGGGATTAAGGTTGTTTCTTATGTGTATGCAATTAAAGATATCTTTCATGTGGAGTTTGGCCAGGAAATTAAGAGTGCCTTTTAGCCAGTTGAGTATTGCCTCTTTTTTTTTTTTTTCTGTTCTTTCTTCTCAGTGCTTTCTATGCTCTTACCCATCATTGTAGCTCCTACTTAAGATCTGTAAGAAACCACATCAGTTTTGTTTTATAAAGTAGCCCACTGAGTACACGAGTAAATTTGAGCTGGTGATGTTTTAATATTATGCATCTAGTATGTTCTCAATTTTAAAAGAAAACATGTCATATGTATGCATGTGTCTTTTTTAGTACAGATTTTTAAACATCTGATATATATCCACATGATGAGGGAATAGATGTCATGCTCAGAAAATATGAATAAAAGAGACAAACCTATCAAGAGGCGCTCCTGTTCTGTTTTCCCGGTAGTGCACTATATCCAGTGACCATCATCAGTGTTTTGTGGATGAATGGCTAAGCTAGAGTTCCTGACAGATGTCCTCTATAAGGAAAAGTGGAAAACAAAGTAGAAAAGGAATGTGGCATTGGCGAGGAATCAGCAGCTGTGTCCTTAAAGCAGAGATAGCTCTAAATAACTTTTGAGGTCATCATTCTGGGACTTGATTCCTTCCCGTGTGAGATGAGGGAGTTGAATTCAGTGGTTTCTGAGGTCTCTTCTCTCTGTATTTCTGAGATTCTATGAATATCTCCTAATTCTAAAGTTACTCAGCTACAGAGAGTGAACAGCTACATAACAATGTCTTCAAAGTTCTACTCATGGAAGTAGGTGCAATAGAAATTCATTTTAACCTTGATACAAGTTAGAGAGAGCAAATGAAATGGAAAACATTAGCTGAAATGCCAGAGTCAGATTAACATAAAATGGAAATTTAGACTTTACTCTATTAGATGTATTAATTTGACTTTCCTTTTTTACTGCTTTTGTAGAAATGCTATTTGACATTAGTATTAGAAGTCAACTTAAAACTTTGTTAGTTCAGCTAGATGTCAGATTCTTGTCCAAGTCTGAAGAGATCAGGTATAAAAGAAGAAAGCAGCAGTTATCATTTCCAGAAGAGCTGTATATTCAAAATGTGCATTTATTTAACTAGAGTAGAACTCTAAACAAGAGACTAGTGTCATTACCAGCTAAATAGTTAATGTGATGTAGTAGAAGGGAGTTTTATGAAAACACACACAGATTCAAATTTTGTTAATTTCACAAGCTGTGACGGGGGAGGGAATTGCAGGGGGAGATTGGTAATGACTCCAGATAGGAGACTATTACAATGGTCCACAGCAGTGAGAAACGATAGGACCCTGGACTAATATTTTGCCAATAAAGATAATAAGAGCTAACATTTACGGAGTGCTGATTGTGTGTTGGGCACTTTTCTGTGTGCTATGCATGATTTAGTTAATTTAATTCTGACTATGACTTGTGATCCTAATCTCAGGTGCAAAACGATGATGCCTTGTATGACTCCAGAGCCCATGCCTTATCATTATCTTACTCTGCCTCTTCACGTTCAGAAGACTAATAAGGGGCGTGTTTGATGAAAGATCAGATGCTGGAAATGAAAAACCAGTGGTGGTCACTTTGCTGTAACTTGTCATGCAGAGTCACAGTGAGCCATGTATGAACCCTTTCTTCCAAAATTCTTCTGACTAGTAAGAGAGATATGCATATTTACACTGTATATGTGACCTCACAAGCACCTTACTGATACTTTAAAAATTCTTGTGAGGTGTTTACTCACACTGTGTTTCAGAAGTTGAGTGTCTGAGATCAGAAGTCAATCATCTGAATTCAAACAGGTTTAGATCCTTATATTCCAGTCACAAATTTAAGTTTGTTTCTGTTTTTCCATGACATTGCAGATTAATGAGGATATAGGAAGAGGAGAAGTGAGGTAGCACCAAACTTGTTGACTTATTTTGCAAGTAACAATCCAGCAGAGAGATTTTCCTGAAGTAATTAATTAATTAATTAAACTAGTTAATTAATTAATTTCTTCTTTCTTTCTTTTTCCTTTCTTGCCTTTCTTTCCTTTCTTTCTTTTCCTTTTTCTTTTTTGTATTATTATAGTTCTCATCCAGGTAAATGCTTGTCTGACTTAGGTTGTTTTTTTTTTTTTTTTTTTTTCTTAAAGATTTTATTTATTTGACAGAGAGAAATACAGTCAGAGAGGGAACACAAGCAGGGGGAGCGAAAGAGGTAGAAGCAGGCTTCCCACCAAGCAGGGAGCCCAATGTAGGGCTCGATCCCCGGGACTCCAGGATCATGACCTGAGCCGAAGGCAGTTGCTTAACCAACTGAGCCACCCAGGCGCAACCCTGACTTAGGTTCTGATACTGATAGCTCAATTGATATTCATGAACCTTGATTTTTATTAGCTAATCATTGGAATACAAAGATGGATTTTTAAATACATCCCAAAGGACTTGGTAAAGGTGGACAGTATTACCTCTTATGTGACTATTGTGCAAATAGATTTATTTCTCTTCCTATTGAAAGTGGGTCATACTGGGACGCCTGGGTGGCTCAGTTGGTTAAGCCACTGCCTTCGGCTCAGGTCATGATCCCGGAGACCCGGGATCGAGTCCCATATCGGGCTCCCTGCTCGGCAGGAAGCCTGCTTCTCCCTCTCTCACTCACCCTGCTTGTGTTCCCTCTCTGGCTGTGTTTCTCTCTGTCAAATAAATAAAAATCTAAAAAAAAAAAAAAAAAAAAAAAAAAAAAAAAAAAAAAAAAAAAAAAAAAAAAGAAAGTGGGTCATACTTTCCAGAGTCCTTCATGCAAATATGGATTAGAAGTTTGATTGATGCTCCTTGTTTGCCTCTGGAAAGAATAAGATGAAACAGAATCAATCAATCCATTAGACTTCAATAACTGGCTCAAAGTGTCCTGTCATGTAGTTAAGGGGGGGACAGAAATCCTGAAAAAGAAAAAAAAATCCAGAAATGCATTAAAATTGTTTTATGTATGAGACAGAACAATTTGAGTCAGTCAGCATAGATAAGTGTGCTTTTAGCAGTTAAAACAAATCTAGAGGTCCTGGAAGAAATGAATAATTTAAGCAGACTTTATTTGGGCATGTCTTTTCTAATAATGCAACAATAGGTTACCTCTTTGAGTCTATACTAATTAGTTAGCTATGAAAAGAGAGATGGCGTCGTTCACTTATTTCAATTTTTCCCCTGAAAAATAGAGTTCCCTGAATCTCTTGGGATCTCAGCTGAGTTCATTAGATCTGAGAATGAAGCATATATATTCAGACCTGAAAGGTGTTCAAGGGAGAAAGTCATGTGGGGCACTCTGAGTAGGTTTTGCTAGCTCGTAGAGTTAGTTAGCAGGACACAGCCAGAAAGGTGATGGCGGGGGAAATGAATCTTCAGATTTAAGGATGATTTGGACTGTTCAATGTGGCACAAATCTTCAGCAATTTGTCACAGTTTTCATTAAGCAAATTAAGGCAGCTTTGAAAGAAAGCTTCAGTGGGTAGTTGAAGTAATACAGTAAGGAGAACCAGATTAGCATGATGTTGTAAAATCCACAGAGGTGTAAATAAGGCTTGGCAGTTTGAAGTGGGGAAGAGTATGTCTTAGTGTTTTCCTATCTTCATAGTTTTTCTGAGAGTTTAACTTCAGGGTTTGCTGTCCATCCTTGTGGTGGGGGTGGGACGAGGGTTTTGTTTCCACCTTTGTTAGTTTCTACCTAAATCACTTCATAGAATTTACCTGGTTGACTCTAGTATTCATATTTATATTTTATCTGATTTGCTCAAAGAGAATGTGAACGATAATGGGAACATTGAGCTTCATGCCAACATGTACCTGATTTTGACAGTGCTCAAACCTTTCTTTCTATTGGATGCTTTTCAGATTAAGAATGTGGAGTCAACACTCTTATTTTATTATTCATAGGTAGATGACTAACATAGCAAAGAAATAGTCAGGCTTTATATTCAATATCAGTAAAATTGAATCCTTTCATATTCTTCCAAAAATCTTCTTATTCTTTTTTTTGGGGGGATGTTGAAAAATTGGGGAAAAAAAATAGAGTCAGGAAAGAGATCACTAATATTTCTATATCTTATTGTTTTATTTGTCTAAATTACTTATATTTCCCAGGGATTATATTGATAGGATTCAGAATTTGATATATGTAAATATATTCTTTTTACCACTTAAAAAAAAGCACTTTCTTTGACATAGCTGTAAGCATAATACAGTAGGTGATCAACAGGCTTATGATGAATGAAGCCATGGTTAAAGGAATCATTAGACACAAGTAACCCCTTGGTTCTTTCCAAAATTTCACTGGAAAAGTTAAGAAGGAGAATGCTAGGCATTTGCAAAACCATATTCATGGTAGCTACTTAAACACTTTGCAGCATTAATTTTGTCATCTTTTTAAGAGACACTGGGACTCAACATTCCAGTGTTTTTTAGACATTGTCCCTAAGCTTCTGCCATCCACTTGGATCACCTCACCTGATAGCATAATGAGAGGTGGGTGGTAGAGTGAATTTCAGACTCAGTCTCTCCTTGGATTTCTCTTTCAGAAATTCAGAGGTCTGTAAGTTTCTACATGTGGGTAATTAGAAGATTTATTTTCTACTCTCTCTTAGTTGCCAAGCAGCAGGACTCACCAGTGCCACAGGCTCTTTCCTAATACCCAGCATTTTCCTATGGAAGATTCATCAGTTGGCGTTGGAATTTGGGGAGACTAACGTTATTATTGCATCATGCAGAATAAGATATTATGGGATTCATAATTGTCCAGTCAAATGATAACGAAATTTTTGGATATTTCATAAAGTATTTTTTAAAGATTTTACTTATTTATTTGACAGAGAGAAACACAGCGATAGAGAGAACACAAGCAAGGGGAGTGAGAGAGGGAGAAGCAGGCTTCCCGCTGAGCAGGGAGCCTGATGCGGGGCTCAATCCCTGGACTCTGGGATCATGACCTGAGCCGAAGGCAGATGTTTAATGACTGAGCCACCCAGGCACCCTATTTCATAAAGTTTTGAATGTTTCCTCATGGTTTCAGATACAAGATATGTGAAGAGGAGACTTATGATCCAAAGGAGTATAAATGCTCCATATTTTAGTTTATTATTCCCACTATATTGATATAGGGAGGTGATTTTTCTAGGTGTATAAAAAGATGCTCATAGATCTCTAAGTGGACTTGTTTCAAAGGACAGTAACTTGGAGTTCAGAGGTGATGTCAAGACTAAACATACAAATATGCAAGTCTTGGGTGCCTGGGTGGCTCAGTGGGTTAAAGCCTCTGTCTTCGGCTCAAGTCATGATCTCAGGGTCCTGGGATCGAGGCCCGCATCGGGCTCTCTCCTCGGCAGGGAGCCTGCTTCCTCCTCTCTCTCTGCCTGCCTCTCTGCCTACTTGTGATCTCTCTCTCTGTCAAATAAATAAATAAGTCTTTAAAAAATAAACAAACAAATATGCAAGTCTTTGGGGGTACACAAACCAATGTGTTCACCTTATAAGTGAGTAAAATAAAAAAAATAAATCCCAGGAATGAGTCTTGAACACTCCAATGCATAAGGTTAGTTAAGAGTCCTCAGCAGTAGCCTGAGAAGGAGGGAATGGTGGGGAAGGAAAAAAAATCAAATACTGTATTGAACAAAGCAGTGTATTCTGTAGGCTAAAGAGAAAATGTTTCAAATAGGAGGGAGTAATCCACTATGTGAAGGGTGTTGAGGGTGAAAAGGTCTGAGAATTGTCTGTTAGCTTTGGCAATGTAGAGATTGTCAAAGACCCAGGGAGGAGCAGGGAAAGGACAAAATCCTAGTAAGTGCAAATTCAAGAGAGGACGAAGGGTTCAGATAAGGGGAAGTTAAGATCATGGACATAGACCAGGAGAGCTGACTCACGGTGGGTGAAGGAAGAGGTGTTGTTAATAGGCAGATTTTGACTCTTTTTACAGTTGAGTTTCATGTTTGTTAAGATTGGCCTTATTACTACATGTTAGTTTGCTGATGTTCATGATCTACTAATTGTGGCGGCATGGCAGAAGGAGAGGATGATGCAAGTGATAAGAGAAAATTGCTGAAGTGCATTGCTCAGGTATGCAAGGAGGACTCTGATCCAGCACATAAAGTAAGGTATTGATATTAGGTGCAATGAGTAGAGTACTACTCTTGATATGGGGGATTGAGGTGCTGTGTATGAGTGAATTTCCCCAAGAAGTGAAGCCTATTATTTATAGTGCTTATTTATAGGATTTTCTGAAAGTGACTATGTACCCTATGTTAAAAATATTTTTGCTCTTAAATCATCTTGGGTCTCTTATATGAAGTTAATATCCCATGCATTTTGCAGACAGTTGACTTATGGATTTTTCTCTTCAAGTTATCTTTATAAGAATCTTAGCCATTGTTTTATCATCATAGATACCAGAGATTTTCTCATTGTAGGAAATGTGTCAGTTAGGGTAGTCAGGAATAGAAGTGCACAGTGATTGAAATGGGGAAATTTTAATATACATTTATTAACTATTTATAGGAGATTAGGTAGTAAGATGAGATAAGTAGGACACTAAAGAATGCCCTGGGACTGAGAGAGGATGTCCGAGGACAGGACAGGCTTGGAGGGGGTCAGCTTCCAGTGCTGGGATTCAGATCTCAATGGGAAAGGTGTGTTTGTAGCCCACAGGTGGGGGAAACTCACTGGGTTGCTTTAAGCTGGTGCACACACGTTGGTCTTAGCTGACAGGAAGGACTGGCAGGCTGGAAGATGGGTGCCAGTAGTTGTCTCTTAGATGGTGGACACAATGTAGCAAGCACAGGGGGCACCTTCCTTCTGTGGCGTTCCTCCAGTGACTACTGCTGGTGAAGGGAGGATGGAATGCTTATTTCAGCAAGCTTTCTTATCTATTTATCTCGGTTTTCCTTATTGTTGTTAAACATCTCTCAATAACCCATGTGTGGGCTATAGATGATCAGATTGCTGTTGAACTTTTTCTTGTCAAAGAAATTTTTTTAGAAAGTTTTCGCCACATTTTTAAGCAATGGGGAGTGGCAAAATTCTAGAGGCACTCTAGAGGCACAGACAGATAATCTAAATCACCACCTACATATTAAGCTACCTTAAATATGAAATGAGGTTTTAATAACTAGAGCCTCCTATTCTATTTCTTTAGTAAAGGAATTTTTCATAAGGATTTTCTTATAAGCAAAGTCACCAAATTTATCCAGCTCCCATGTGTAAACAAATATTATAAATCACCTCTTCTGGAAGAGAATATATGAGATGCATGTTCTTTGTTCCATGATGGACCAGTCATTCTGATGGAAAAGGGACCAGACAAACTATTACCTAATCTGATATATTCCATATCAGACCATCTTCTGTCTGTCAGCTCTATGATGAGACAGCATCTGACTAATACATTCAGCTGTAATTTCTGGAGGCTGTTTCTGAGATGCAGTCATCATTACAGAATGTATCAAGGTTTCTGTACTACAACGTCTTAGAAGATACTTTTTCAATGAAATCTGATCAAGTAAGTGGAGCCCACTCGAATCTGCAGGTAGTGCATCCTCAGTTTTGGTAAAGGAAGTTACAGCAAGTCAAAGTCTTTTCTCTCCTTTTACTTGAGTAAGTTAAAGGAAAGAAAGAACAATAATGTCATCAAATCTCCTTGAAAATATACAAATAACATACTTAATAACAAATACATGAATGCCATTTGCAAGCAGGAAAATCTTTATCTATAGAATGCTTTCTACAAGAAATACTTGGGCTTTCTAGGATTTCTTGGGGGATGGAAACCTGAAATTTATTAGTTTTTGGGGTGTGATTCCATGGTAAATGTCAGGTAGCCACCAGAGTATAAACAGGAGGATATATATATGGGTGCCTGGGTGGCTCAGTGGGTTAAATCCTCTGCCTTCGGCTCACGTCATGATCCCAGGTCCTGGGATCAAAGCCCAAGTTGGGCTCTCTGCTCAGCAGGGAGCCTGCTTCCTCCTCTCTCTCTGCCTGCCTCTCTGCCTACTTGTGATCTCTCTGTCAAATAAATAAATATTTTTTTTTAAAGAGAGGATATAAAAGAGTATTTCAAGATGGAAATAGCTTCCTTTTGTTTAATATAAACCATACTCATCACTTAGAGAGTTCATATGTTGAATCTGGACAAGAGCCTATTTCATTTTGAATATACTACATGCAAGTGATTTGTCGATTTATTGATTTTAGACACTGATGATTGGTTGGCATTTAACTAAGTGCCATCACAATAATTTTGAAGTAATTGTGAAAATTGCACTACACTAAGGTTAGAAGATAGCCTAATCCCAAAACAAGGGCAGGATGGATTTCCCAGTTCTTTGCTTGGCTATCTACAATTACAAAATGGTGACTAAGCAGCACTGAAGCAAAATTATGAACTAATTTATTTGAAAGTAGAAAAAAATAACTCTAGATTCATCTAGTAACAATGGAAATGTTTTAAATATAGCTATTTAAAAACTGAAGTTTCATTGACATACAGTGTTAATTGGTTTCAGGTTCAGGTGCACAGTGTAAGAATGATGGGGCAATAGTGTATGTTCTGCTGTATTCACCCTGAATGTACTTACCCTCATCAGTGTCACTTACTATTTTGTTGGTCTTGCTTTTCTTTCCTTTTGGTATTTCTTGTGAAAAATCTGAATGTTTATGGAGGTCCCAGATATACATAAGGAAGGCATCTCTACCTCAAGATTTATGTCTTTTATGAAGAGACATATGAGAATGAGTGAAAGAATGGGCATACCACCACATTATCCTCAGCTCCCATGCCTCCAGTGCACAAAACAATACATATTAGCTGAACAAGGCCACCATTCAGCATAACAACTTGAAGTCAGAACTTAAAACTTCCAAACCTTTCAAGGTTTTGTTGACTTCTGGTTTCTAGAAAACAACAGAGCTCTGTCAAAGGTATTCCTTTTGCTCTAGTATTCCTTTCTAGTTTCTCTTTTATTGTATCTATTCACTTTTGTAAGAAAATCACAGTATTCTTTGACAACACTAAGCTCTAGAAATAAAAGTGTTATTGATCCTCTTCACAAACCTCTCGACATTTCACAATTATCTAATTAAAGATCTGCACTAGAGTTTATGAACCAAAATACCAGTTTGACTGAAGATCTCTACTTATTTGGCCTTCTACATTTTAAATTACAATCTTATTTTTAGTAAAGGTATTGAAACTTTTAAATTCTTTTCTTTATCATTTATATTCATTTATTTAAAATTCTGATTTTTTAAATAAATAAATTGCATAAAGATCATATTTAACCATATGTGTATTTGAAAGATCTTGAGATTAAACTATGTATAAAATGAACTAGAATTACTTTGAAGGACAAATTATATTAAAGTGGTAATTAAGGGGGCACCTTGGTGGCTCAGTCTATAGGCATCTGCCTTCAGCTAGGTCATGATCTTGGAGTTTCAAACTTCATTGTGTATGTGTGTGTAAAAGAGAAAGAGACAGAGACAGAGAGAGACAGAGTATGTCCAGATTGAAAAAGCTCACAGGGATGCATTGAGACCATCATAAAATTCCATGCTGACGATAGGTTTCTTGCTATTTTCCCTTTGCTGTTTTCTTCCATATCTGCTGTGTTGCTTAAAATGCCTTGAGAAGTATATTATCTCTTTCTAAACAACATCAGCATGAAGACATATAAAATTTCTGCATTTTCAGTTCTGAAAAATCTACTTAAGTTTCCCAAGCAGTGAAGCATTGTGTAAACAGCTATTGGCTTACTCAGTTCTCAGATTTTCCCTGGAGGCTTCTTGGAATTTTTCTGTAATTACTTTTGGCTATCAAGAGACCCATAAAAACCACTGAGATTGTTGCTTGTTTCAGGCATTGTCTGGGTGCATTGACATTCTCTGTGGTGTTGACAATATTCTTCATACTCTGTGCAGAGAAGGATAGCTTGGTTAACATAAGAATCAGATGTAATGGTTTTCCAGAGAATCTGTAGAATGCCCAAATTAAGCCTACGTTTCCATGTGGCTAACTGGAAGAAACAGGATGTAGAGTTATCCTGTGTCCTACCTCCACCAATCTTGTATTTCATCCACTCAGTGTCATTAATTAGTTAGGGGATTCATTATGTTGAATGTATAGTGAGATAGAGACACAGCAGGAAGCCTGCTTCTCTTTCTCTCATTCCCCCTGCTTGTGTTCCCTCTCTGGCTGTGTTTCTCTCTCTCAAATAAATAAATAAAATATATTTTTTTTAAAAAAGAAGACATACATGTAAGCTTTTTCTCCTTTTGGGATGCAATACAGTTTTACAAAAAGTCTTAACTCTGAAGCTTCTTCAAAAAACTATCAGAATAAAAGTCAGTTTTCTGAGGGCAAAAATAAAGATACCAACTATTTTTATTGGAATAATGTCAGTCAGACAAAAAAAAGGAACAGACAAAAAAAATGCTTGACTTAGATCAGATAGTTCCGTGGTTGACTTTTTAAATAACTCTTATCTTGAAATGATTTTAGACATCTGGAAAATTATCAAAAATAACACAGAATTCACATATACCCTTTATCTAACTTTTGCTAATGTTAAACATTTTACCATAACTAGTGATGATAACCTGAACAGTGACCAGAAATAAAAAATTTAAGTTGGGGTAATTCAGAGTTCCTCAAATTTACCCTAATGTCCTGCTTTTGTTCTAGGATTCAAGTGGGATGTCACATTGTATTTGGTTGTCTAGTATCATCTTACTCTTCAATTCTTGACAGTCCTTTTTTTTTTGGTGGTGATGGTGGTAAGGGTGTCTTTTGGGCCCTTGATATTTTGAAGGATATTGATTATTCTATAGAAAGTAATTCTATAGAAAGTCCTTTAATTTGTATTTCTGATCCAATTGAGATTATGTATTTTTGGCAAGAATGTTACAAAATGATGTGCCTTTCTTGGTGCATTAACTCAGGGTACATAATCTAAACATTTTATTACTGATAATAAAATAATTTCCTTAATTAAAGTAATATTACTAAGTCTCTCTGCTGTAAAGTTTTTCCTTTTTAAATTTAAATAACTTGGGAGAGATCTTTACATTTTATAATTATATTTTTCTCTTCAAACTTTTATCCAATAATTTTGGCATCTATTAATGGCTTTTATTTTCAGTAATTATTACTGTGCAATGCCAATGGTGTTTTCTATCATTCTAAATCTTGAAGAATTTATTCTTTGAAATTATGAAATTATTTACTCATGTCAGTAAGGATGCGTGACTTTTTTATTCTGTGTATTATGATCTGATACTTTTTAAAATTTAATGTGTTGCTTAAATTGTTTGGCCATTGAAGCTCTTTACAGTTGTTTTCATTGATTTCATTTCAACATGCAACTGCCCTTTTTTGAGCAATTCCTTATTTGATGACACTATATTGTGACACTACTATTATTCCAGGCTCATCTTAAATTATAATTGATTCTTGAAAAAATCATGCTGTTCTCCTGTGTCTGCATTTACTCCCTGAAAACATATTTTAATACAAGTTGAGAAATAAAAGTTGCATTCAAATGTTTACCTCTCCAAGCTTTGTAATAACTAGAACATTGGAATCTTTCTTAATCTTGATGATAACTATGGGACTATTATTCCAAGCCTATGGATGTATCTTAGGCAAATGGGTCAGGTAGTGATACTTCTCTATCACATTTAATGAGGAGTAAACAAAATAAAGCTGCTAATTGTCCCAGATTTCAGAATGTCTACAAATCCTTATGCAGTGAAAGATCAAATAAATCATTCACCCATTCATCCACACAACTGATTGGCACATTAAATGGAGGAGGTCAGGGAAAGAAAACAGGTGCCTGATCTCAGCTAGATTGAAGTCTAAAGGCAGAACACATCAATTGAATTTTCATAAAATATAATTATAAGCTCCAAGGGCTGCAATTAAAATCAGAGATGAAAATTTAACAGCAGTATCATTTATTATAGCATCAAAAACATAAAATACTTTGAGATAAAGTATTAGGAATTAAAATATTTCAAGGACTTATAAAATGAAAACAACAAAACATTGCTTAAAGAAATCAAAGGAAACCTAAATAGATGGAAGATATACAGTGTTCATGTGTCAAAAGACTAAACCTAGTTAAGAAATCAATTTTTCCCAATTTGAGTTAAAATTCAATGAAATTCTAAGTGGTATTCTGTCATGTCTGTAAAAAATAACAGAATGATTCTAAAATTTATATGGAAATTCAGAGAAACTAGACATGCCTATATTTTTAAAAATAAGGGGAAGAAACATTACCAGACTTTAAAAATTATTATAAGGATAATTAATCAAGTTAGTGTGATATTCATGAAAAGATAATCAAAAGAGATCAATGAAGCAGAAGAACAAGTCCATGAATAAACCTAACATAAAGGGACAGCTGATTTTTGAAGAAGATACAAAGGCAACTTATAGAAAAGAGGGTTTTTCCACAAATGATGCTGGGTACCCATCCATGGGCAAAAATATGAACTCTGGCCATCATACCATATAAAAAATGTTAGCTAAAGTAGATCATAAATCTCAATGCAAAACTTAACACTATAAAAGTTCTAGAAGAAAACAGGAAAATACATTCATGACCTTAATTTAGCAAGTATGAGGTACAACACCAAAAGCAAGATCCATAAACCCACAATTTGTTAAGTTGGATTTCATAAGCATTAAGAGCTCATATTCTTCCAAAAACATTGTTCAGAGAATGAAGGGAAAAGACTCAGACTTGGACCAACTATTTGAAAATCATGCATTGAATAATAGACTTATGTTTGGGTATTATAATTAGTTATCAAAGTTCAATAAGAAGAAAATAACCCACTAAAAATAGACAAATAACTTTAACAGGTACTTCACCAAAGATGTAATTTTCTGGGGAAATAACAGCAATGTAACTCCAAATTTCGCTTAAAAGTATATTAGTGGGGGACCTAGGTGGCTCAGTTGGTTAAACTTCTGCCTTTTAATTCTGCTCAGATCATAATTTCAGGGTGGTGAGATTGAGTTACACATCCAGCTCCATGCTGAGCATCGAGCCTACTTGAGATTCTCTTTCTCCCTCCTCCTCCGCCCTTCCCATGCTCACTCATGTGCACATGCTTGTGTTCTCTCTCTCTCTCTCTCTCTCTCTCTCAACAAGAAAAAAAAAAGTACATTAATAGACTTGCAGTTTCTGGTCCAATATGTAGAATGTGAAAGTTGTCACTCCTGTCATCATAGCAAGAAAAAAAACAAACATGCTGAAAATCAACAACTCTTCTTAGATCCATTAGAGAACTGGGGTCACAGGGCAAACTACCTTCCTAAAATTTGACTAAGGGGATAGGTGAGCAGAGAGAATCAAAATCTGCTGTAGCAGAAGCCACTGCCAGACACAACAACCAGTAGGGGACATTTACAGAGAAGTTAACTAAGTCCTGAGAACTGCTTGAGAGATAACAATTCCTGGAGCCTACCCTCACTGTGGACCCATATGTTCTTGAGTTTTGCCCCAAGGAGCCTCACCACGTACTCAGGGTCAAGACTAAAGAAAACTCCCTTCATGCTCATGCCTAGGGGAGGAGAAAACTAACTGTTATGAAATACTATTTTTAGTTATTTTTCCCAGAGCCTAACTGACCAGGAAAGGGAAATATCCAACTCAAGTCTGCCTCTAGCCTTTGACATGAAGAAAGGGTCATACTCACCGCAACCCCATCTAGCCTGCCTATCTCTCTTAAGGGGAGACTGCAAGTGCTGAAGGATATGGTGAGAACCAAAGAGCATTTACAAAGGTCACAGTTCAGGGGCATATTTCATCCTTATCATAGGATTATGAAATATTTTCCCATCCTCCATCCTCAACATATTACCAATACATTAACAAGGCTCTTGTGTGATTACAAGAAAATACAACTAAAAGAACTGCAAAGTTCAGTTAAGGTATTAACTAAGAAGAAACAATTAGGGAGACCCATGTATAAAAAAGGAGGGAAGAAAAAGAAACTATAGCAAATGTTAGTCTCTGAAACTCCCAACTATAGTGAACAGTAAAAACATCTTAACTCCTGGATACAGAAAAAAAAAAGAAACTCACACTTAATGCCTATTTATCTCAGTTTATGAATAAACTATGTTTAGCTTTAAACAAAGAATTATGAGGGATTCCAGAAGGCAAAAGAAATGTAGTGTGATAAGACACAACAAGCATGAGAACCAAATTCAGACATGACAGAGATTTTGGAATTATCTGACTGTGGATTTAAAATAGTTATGATTAACAGGCTAAGAACTGTAATGGAAAAAGTAGATAGCATACAAGAATGCATGACTAGTGTAAGGAGAACAATGGAGACTCTAAGAATCTATAGAAAATGCTAGAATTCAAAAGCACTGTAACAGACATAGATAACGTCAATGATAGATTTATAGGCAGGTTTTATACATCTCAGAAAAATCAGTGAGCCTGAAAATCAGTCCGTAGAAATGTCCCACACCTAAAACAACAAACAAGGGTGAATAGAAAACAGTTACATATATAGTAGGTATAAATCCAGTTACATCAATAATCACTTTAATTGTGAAGAGTCTAAATATACTGACTAAAATATAGAGACTGTCAGAATAAATAAACTGAGACTTAAATATATATATATGTATATATATATGTCTACAGCAAATGTCCACTTTAAATATGAAAGCCCAGATACATGAAATTAAATATATGGAGAAAATATGCTATGCTAACACTGATCAAAAGACACTGGAGATACCCTTCTTAATTTTAATCAAAGCAATCTTTAGGGTATAGAAAATTATTTAAGTATAATGGGGATATTACATAATGATAAAGGAGTCAAAACTTCACCAAGACATGCAATCCTTAATGCATAAGATCCTAACAACAGAACATTAAAATACATAAAGCAGAAAACTTATAAAGCTGCACAGAGAAATTGAAAAATCTATTACAGATCTTCTTCAAGTTGTGATAGGGTTAAAGTAAATACATGGTGAGTTGAAAATATTGTAAGTTGAAAATGTATTTAATGCACTTCATTTGTTGAACATCATAGCTTAGCCTAGCCTATCTTGAATATGCTTAGAACATATACATTAACCTGCAGTTGGGAACAATCATCTAACACAAAGCCTATTTTATAATAAAGTGTTAAATATCTCCTATAACTTATTGAATACTATACTTAAAGTGGCAAACAGAATGGTTGTACGTGTTCATGATCATCACTTGGTTGACTGGGAGCTATGGATGCCACAAGAGAGGACTTGACAGTGTATCACTAGCCCAGAAAAACATCCAAATTCAAAATCTTAAGTACAGTTTCTATTGAGTGCATATCACTTTCACACCATTATAAAGTTGAAAAATTGTTAAGTTGAACCATCCTAAATTGGGGCTGTCTGTATGTATTACGGTTAGAGACTTCAACACCCTTCTAATTACAAGTGACATATCCAACAGACAGAAAATCACTAAAGATGTAGTTGAAGTAAACAGCATCATCAGTCAACTGAATCTAGTTGGCATTTATAGAGTAATCCATATAACAACAACATGAGCACACATTCTTTTCAATATCACGTGGAACATCCCCAAAATGTTCTGCATTCCAGATTATAAGACACACTTTAAAAAATAGCAATCATAGAAAATATGCTTTCAGACAACAATTAAACTAGATAACAATTTAGTTAAACAATTAAATCAATTAAAGCTGAAAAATTCAAATGTATTTGGAGGTTAAGTAGCATACTTCTCTATAACACATGAATCAATGATGAAGTACCAGGAGAAAATTTAGGCAATACTTTGAATTAATTAAAATCAAATTATAACTCATTAAAATTTGTGAGATGCAGCAAAACCAGTATTTAGTGGGAAACTCGTAGCATCAAATGAATATTTTATGAGAGAAGAAACTCTAAAACCCATTACCTAAGTTTCCTTCTAGGGACCTAAGAGCAAATTAAATTTAAAGTAAAAGCAGAAGAAAAAAATAACTAAAATTAATGCCAATGGACCACTATCTCTTATGAACATGGTTGTAAAAGTTCTCAAAAAATACTAGGAAATCAAGTTCAACTACATATAAAAATAATTATATGCCACAACTGAATTAGATACATTCCAGACATGGAAGCATGGTTCAACATTTGGAATTCAGTTACTGTAATCCATCATATCAATGGGTTATAAAACCTCCTATGATCATATCAATAAATGCAGAAACAGCATTTGGCAAAGTCCAACACCATTCATGATGAAAATTCCCAGAAGACTGGTAATAGAGGGGAACTTCCTCTACTTGGTAAAGGTCCTTTACATCCAGTTCTTCCCCTAGAAGCAGAAGCCTTTTTCTTTTAATAGGATTCGTGTGACTAGATAATCTCCCCTTTCCAATATTAAGGGATATAATCATAGGAGTAACAGTAGGATTAAGGTTATGGGACTGTCTTAAAATTCTGTCTACTCTGCACAAATAGAAGGAGACTTGACTATTACATACGCATAGGTAGGGGAAGGGGAAGTGGCTGTTTCATATGAAATTAAAAGGTCAATAACGGCTAATGCTTAATGTGCAAGTAGCAATGATAGTCATAAGAATGACTTTTGCGAATGGCTTTTCTAAAATTTAAAATGTTCCAATTGATTCAAAAAATCATCGTTGGGACGCCTGGGTGGCTCAGTTGGTTGGGCGACTTCCTTCGGCTCAGGTCATGATCCCGGAGACCTGGGATTGAGTCCCACGTCGGGCTCCCCGCTAGGCAGGAAGCCTGCTTCTCCCTCTCTCACTCCCTGCTTGTGTTCCTTTTCTGGCTGTGTTTCTTTCTGTCAAATAAATAAAATCTTAAAAAAAAAAAATCATCGTTGGTGTTAAGAACCAAAGATACAATGACAACCATAACCCTGTATTTGCCTTTAAGTCAGCAGGAGAGTTGAACACATGAACAGACATTGTTATATCTAAGCTGTCTAAGATCTGCTGCAATAAGGAATAAACTTAAGAATTTATAGAGCAGTTTAGAAAGGGGAGGGGGTGCTGCAGAAACCTTCTTCAGGATGTGACATCAAATCTGAAATAAGTGATGTTTATGACTTTCCTTAGAAGTTTTAGAGAGCAATATGTGTGCATACATTTATATATATATATATATATAAAATTTAAATATATGTATATATTTACATCCATACACACAAACACACACACACACACACACATAGGTATGTATACACACATACATATATAAAAGACCTGGAGGTAAAAGAGTTTGACACATAATTCAAGAAACTCATGGTAGCATGTTTGATTCCATCAGGTGGGTCACTATGGGGGTCAAATCTGAGGTAAGGAACACATAAGAGTCTTTTGGAGTGCCATGTTCAATTCAGGTCCTGGTGGAACCCTCTCATGAGGGTGCCTGGCAGGTAGTAAGGTAAGCATGTGACAGAGGTGTGCGGTGAAGGATGGGCTGGGAGGACGGTAACAAGTGTAGCTGGCAGAGGTATGGCAGGGTGATGTTGACCAGTCTGTAGGAAGCAGAAAGAGGAAGCAGGAGTTTTCACTGATAGAATATGGGGTTCTCTTCATTTTCTACAATATAGTTGTATTCATTTTCTACAATATAGTTATATCCATGAGGCAACCTATCTTTCCGATCTCTGGTTTTACAGGAGGGCACAAAATGTTCTGGAAGAAAATATAACAAAATCTATAGAAATATTTCAATTAATAATGAACATTCTATCCACAATATAAAACAAGATGTTTCTCTATTGCCACATCAAAGAACCCTGCTAGGGAGTTTTTCCAGTTTTAGTATCTAATCTAAAATGCATGCTATATGATGCATTCCAAATCACATCTGGGCCACCCTGGAAAGAATATGCCTGGCACCTGGCACTGAGGAGCCATGGAGGCCAGTCAACTGGTGAGAGGGGAAGGCTTGCCACAGGTATGAAATGGCTCTGGGCAAGGAATTGATCCTCTTATATTTTTTCACATTAGAAGTTGCAAATATGAGCCATGGAAGTGTGCAGGTACACAGACTAGGAAGCATCCAGGGGCCAGCGATGCTTCTCGCTTTGGTAAAAGATATGCTCCAGCAAGCTATAACAGAAATTAATGCCTTCAGTGAAGGTTTGTTATTCATCCAGATGATGCTGGATGGTCCAACTAGTATTTCTACAAAATAGAAATTCTCCCTGAGTTTCCAGCCTTTACACTCAAGATTGTCATATTAATGCTTCCCTGTTGTCTTGTCCTACAGATTTCTGATTTGCATTCTGGAGATAGAATTCTGTTTCCCTCAGGTTAGTAGGTTACAAATGTTAAAGTCAGTCAATTATAATCTTATCGTCTCTTCCATAGACAGGGCACCTGGGTGGCTGAGCCATTAAACATTTGCCTTTGGCTCAGGTCATGATCCCAGGGTCCTGGGATTGAGCCCCATATCAGGCTCCCCTGCTTGGTGGGAAGCCTGCTTCTCCCTCTCCCACTCACTCTGCTTGTGTTCCTGTTCTCACTGTCTCTCTGTCAAATAAGTAAATAAAATCTTTTAAAAAAAATCACATCCACAGATATCTTCACGGCAACATCTAGATTAATATTTGACCAAACAACTGGGTGCCATAGTCTACCCAAGTTGACACATGATTTTACCATGACAAATACAACATACCAAGTAGAACTTATAAAATTTTCCTAAGCTAGTAAATTGTTAGTTAAAAATTTAGTGTGAGAATTCAGATATAAATGGCTAGCTTTGCTAAGAACTTGCATACCAGTACCCAGCCAGAATTAAGTCTTGCCCATTCCAAAGAAGTTATGGAGTTTTCAAAACTCTAATAATTGTCATAATATTAGTACAATTAAAATAACACTGATTCACCATCCATGGACATTATGTGGTTGAAACTTTATTACTTACCCTATGTTTATATGTAACTTACTGTCATACAGCATAGTATCCACCTAATTGCATACTAATTTAATCAGAATTTCAGAAAAAAGATAGACACATAATAATGTTTTTCAAGCTCATTGATATTCTTCTGATGATATTTATTATATATTCATCTCAGTTCAGCATGAACCATGGAAGATGTGATCTTCATTAGAAACCCATGTAGCTTCTCTTTTGTGGTGGAAAGTTGAACCCTATTTTCATTCAAAGAATAGAAGATGGCATTGGGTATTATAGCTACCATTACTATAAGTAATCCACATGTTTACACATTTTATTATACCATTTTATGTTTGACTCTTTTGAAAAGCCAATCAGAATAATTTAATTATAAAACAAAAAGAGAAAACATAGGCATGGTCCACCCAGATATGGACTCCTTTCCTCCATTCCTTAGTTTAATTAAGGATCTCAAAAACATTCGGCAGGTCTTTAGGGATAACCAGCCAGATTCCAAATGCTGCTTAGAGTGCTGTGCAGACACTCCACTTAAGTGCATGTTATGGGTTGCTATGTGTCCCCCCAAATTAATATGTTGCAGTCCTAACTACAGTACACTGGAATAATGTGACTGTATTTGGAAACAGGATATTTTAAGAAATGATTCAGGTAAAATGAAGTTCTTAGGTTAGGCCCTAATTCAATAAGATGGGTGTTCTTATAAGAGGAAATTATGATACGCGTACATGCAGAGGGAAGACCATGTGAGGACACAGTTAGAAGGGACCTCTCTACTAGCCAAAGAAAGGACCTCACAAGGGACCAACCCTGTCAATGCCTTGAACTTGGACTTCTAGACTTCAGAATCTTATATTGTTTATTTTATTGTTTTGGTTGTGGTACTTTGTTATGGAATATTCTAGTACAGTCTAATATCTGAGTAAGCATGGATTTATCATCTGTTAACTTTCTAAAATTCCACATATCTGTAATATGATCGTATACTATTTGGACATTGAGTTTTCATCTATATGTTGAAGGCAGATGAATCTAGGCAAGCCATAACAGAAATATTTTTCATCCATAGGTACAGAACGCACTGTTTCTGCAAGAACAGTGACACAGGACGCTCACTCTTTATTAGCAGGTGGCCCCAGACCATCATTGTTCAAAGGAAGAATATGAAATCTTTCTTTTTTGCATTTTATTTTATTTTGTTTCAAGTTTTTATTTAAATTCTAGTTAGTTTTTTTGCATTTTATTTTATTTTGTTTCAAGTTTTTATTTAAATTCTAGTTAGTTAACATATAGTGTAATATTGGTTTCAGGAGAATTTAGTGTTTCATCACTTACATATAATACCCAGTGCTCATCACAGGTGGCCTCCTTAATACCCATCACCCATCTAGCCCCACATGTCTCCCTCCCCATCCACCTCCCTCCATCGGCCCTGAGTTTGTTCTGTATAGTTAAGAGTCTCTTATGGTTTGCTTCCCTCTCTCTTTTTTCCCCTTCCTTATGTTCATCTGTTTCTTAAATGCTACCAGTGGGTGAAATCATATGGTATTTGTTTTGTTCTGACTTATTTTGCTTAGCCTTTTACTCTCCAGCTCCATCCACATCATTGCAGATAGCAAGATTTCATTCTTTTTTGATGACTGGGTAGTTAATTCTTTGTATATATGGAACACATCCTCTTTACCCATTCATCTGTCTGTGGACATTGAAATCTTACAGACATGTCAATCAAGGAAAATGACAATATTTTAGATTTTTCAATGCCTTCCATGAAGCACATCCATTTAGGTAAAAATGACAATAGTTCATATTATTTTAGACTTTTAGAATCATAAGGAAAATAGGCTAAATATCACATATAAGTGCAGAGAAGAGGGTAAGTTGCTTCTCAGTGAACACATGGCTAGCTAGTGATAGATATAAGAGCAGAAAACAGGTCTGGAATGGCAACCTGCTACTCACATGGTCTTGAGTCATGGCTTGGATCCCATGCATGTGAATCTCAACACAGCATACACCATAATCTCTTGCAGGGCTTGTTAAAGATTTGGATTTAGGGGCTGTACCCACAGAGTTTCTGTTTTAGTCTATCTGAGTTGGAACCTGATAATTTGTTCTTTTTCCCAAATTCCAAGGTTGTGAGTTTTTCCATCAAGCCCACTCTAGAACCATTGTCCTCTGCCATTTTCATTCTGTAATACATACCTACACTTCCTATTGCTTATTCACCAAGATCCTCCAAATTAGTAATTCTCCTCTACTACCCTCGCATCCATTCATGTTTGCAAACTGCAAATAGACAGGTCTGGTTTTGAGGCAACAGGCTGCTGTGTGTCATACAACAAACACCCTCCATAATGGATACAGTGATTTCACCCTTACCCCCGCTATCAAGGTCTTTACTGTGCGAGGTATGCTGTGCTATTCATCCCTCTGCCACACAATAATCTATTTGATTCATATTTTACTCTGTTGGAAGGGACATAGTTACAAGCAAATAATTCACATAATACAAGATGATAATTTTGGTGACAGAGCATTGTGGGTGATTTAATGGTCACCTGCTCAGGATTCTTTTAGAACATTGTGGAAGAGTAATTTGCCCTCAGAAAATCAACAGTCCTGATATGAGGGCAAAGTCAGGAAAAAAGAAAGAGTATACTATTCTAGTTTTCTAGTCATTAATTATATTTACAATGACAGTATAATAAGTAAAAGGGACAAAATTTTTGCAAAAACGAAAGATCCGTACAATTGATAAGGGTCCAAACACAAGCTCACATCTAAATTTTTTGTAGACAATTGGCTCTTTACAGCAGGCAGTGTATGGCTTGAGGCTCCCTCCGTGTTGAAGCTCTGACACCCTCTAGGGTCTTGAAAGCATGCACATTCAGCTGGCAGAATGAGAAATAACCTCACAGTTCACAGAGCCTGCCCAGAAATGGCATCAGCCCTTTTACTCACATTGCATTATCTAGAAATCAGCCCCCTGACTACATCTGTCAGGAAGAGCAAAAGATGTAGTCTGGCTGGTCCAAGAAGAAGAACAAATGAGCTGCTGAGCAGTTAACTGTTTCAGCCACAACAAATTTAAAAGGCTTTAAATTTGCCTAGTGAAGTGTGGACATAAGTGTGAAGGAGAGGGAAGAATACATCGTATAATAGTATGTACAAGTGCATGGAATTGGAAGGGAGAATCCAAAACAACAATTTTCTTAATTACAAGGCATCAGTTCATTGGGCAGGCTGTACAGCAATTAAATCACCAAAAATTAGAATTGCAGATAAGTGGAGCGATTTAGGTTATGTGTTTCTGATTAATTCTAAGCATAAAGAATAATTAGTCAACACATTGTAGGCTAATGAGTTATTGTTGGACTTAGTAGAAATCTGAGGGATAAAGTTATACTTTATAACCAAGTACAGGATAGTAGGCATCATTTTATAGAGCAGAGACCTTGACCCAGAAAGTACATATCATTCAGTCTTACCCCCTCTGTTGCATTCATGGCAAACTGAAAGTGAACATGATAAGCAATGTCCCTAAAATCACATAGCTACGTAGTGTCAGGTGTCAGATGTGGTATTTAAAAATCACATTTCTTGGGGCGCCTGGGTGGCTCAGTTGGTTAAGTGACTGCCTTCGGCTCAGGTCATGATCGCGGAGACCCGGGATCGAGCCCCACATCGGGCTCCCTGCTCGGCGGGAAGCCTGCTTCTCCCTCTCTCAGTCCCCCTGCTTGTGTTCCCTCTCTGGCTGTGTTTCTCTCTGTCAAATAAATAAAATCTTAAAAAAAAAAAATCACATTTCTTGAGCTCTGATATTTTTCCTCCTAGCTTGTTAGAAGTTGCAGAATAATAGACTTTCAGAACCCAAGAAAACTAGAAGCATAAGTGGGTACTAGCTCTTCATTTTGCCACAAGAATTAACCTAGTTGGTGCTGAGTTTCATTCAAGATCCGGGGTGTTTGATGCTCGGGCAACTTCCCTTAAATAAAGATGTATAGATTGTTGGTGGAAATGTTTCTGGCAACGTGACAAAGTAACCCCCTGTATAAAAGGCTCTATGGGGGAGGAGAACCTGGGGGGCTCCGTTGTTAAGCATCTGCCTTCAGCTCAGTTCATGATTTTAGGGTCCTGGGATCCAGCCCCACCTTAGGCTCCCTGCTCAGCGGGAAGACTGCTTCTCCTTCTTCTGCTCCCCCTGCTTGGATTTCCTCTCTCTCTCTCTCTCTCTCTCTCTCTCTCTCTCTCTCTCTCTCTGTCAAAGAGATGAATAAAATATTAAAGAAAAAAGAAGGCTCTGTGGTAGAAATAGGTTTTTCCATATCTAGTAAGGCTCTACTACCAAGCACATCCTTGGCAGCTGCAGACCCATTTGGGTCTCAAGGGACCTAGGCATAGCCATGGACTGGACCACCTTTCGTCCTGAAATAGTTGAGTATTCTGATTCAGTTTTGATTCTTTGACCAATTAACAAAGAAACCTACATTTAACCTTGTTTGGGGGCACGTGGAGTCTTTATCATAACATATAGCCCATTAGAAATGCTCTATAAGCATAACATACATGGCTGTTTATTTTCCTCAAAATTTTCTCTGTGATAGATGCACATGGGTAAACGGTGGTAGATAGTGCTAATTGTCAATCAACATCGACTTCTCCTGCCATTACTAACAGAACCTACAGTTTGCTCTGATAGGTGATTGAAAAGCTTAGAAACATGATTTTAGGATCACACTTTGTATAGGTGATTTTTTTTAAGTTTTTTATTTTTATTCCAGTTACTTACGTCAGTTTCTTTATACAGATTTTTGAGGCACATTGTTACACAGGTCACTGCAGAAAAAAAAAAAAGGAAAACAAAATCTGTTCACTGTGATGGATGGTAGGTCTATGGAGTAGGTCTTTAGGGAAAGCAACTGTTTCCCTGAATATCAGCAATGTGCTCATCTGGTATGTACTTCCTGCCTTTTGATATTTATTCCTTTTTGGACTCTAGGTGGGATGACTTTAGGAAGGAATTCAATCTTGTGATCTTGAGGATATGAAACTCAGGTTGAGGATGATAGAATGACTTCTAACTTCCTGATAATGTCATTCAGCCACTGTGTTGTTTGTTACTGCTCTCCCAGTGACATCATGTTACTGGGCAATATTAAACCTGTTTGGTTAATCGTACTAGTAGAATCTCTGTTGCACATTACACTCATCACTTGGATAATGTGATCTTTTCTTTTCTCCTGTGAAGAAAAAAAATTATTTTTCTCTTATATGAATAAAATTAATTAAGGAACTCTGGCACTTCCTGGATAATTTTGCTTTGTTATAAATAATATTTTTTATTTTAAAGAGTTATAAATTTACAGAAAAAAATTTTTAAGATTTTATTTATTTATTTGACAGAGAGAAATACAGCTAGAGAGGGAACACAAGCAGGGGGAGTAAGAGGAGCAGGCTCCCCACAGAGCAGGCAGCCTAATGCAGGGCTCATCCCAGGACTCCAGGATCATGACCTGAGCTGAAGGCAGACGTTTAATGACTGAGCCACCCAGGCGCCTCAACACAGAAACTATATTTTAGAAACCATTTGTATACAATTGTCTCATATGACTTGATTATTTTTTTTTAAGATTTTATTTATTTGACAGAAACACAGCCAGAGAGGGAACACAAGCAGGGGGAGTGAGAGAGGGAGCGGCAGGCTTCCTGCCGAGCAGGGAGCCCAATGTGGGGCTTGGTCCCGGGACATCGGGGATCATGACCTGAGCCAAAGGCAGTCGCTTAACCAACTGAGCCACCCAGGTGCCCTGATATACAGAAAATTTTTGAAGGTACTTCAAAGAGTTCCCATATATTTTTCACTTAGTTCTTTCTAATGTAATGCCCCTAATATAACACTTTATACTAGTATCATACATTTGTCACAGTTATTTCCATTTTTTATTATGTTATGTTGTCAAAATGAACAAACTAATATTAACACATTATTAGCTAAAGTCCATGATTTATTCAGATTCCCTTTTATTTCTTCTTTTACCTAATATCTGTGATCTGCTCCCAGATCTCCTATAGTATTCCACAAGAATTTACATGCGTCATCATTCCTCCTCAGACTCTTGGTTCTGAGAGTTTTTGAGATTTCCTTGTTTTTGATGACCTTGACAGATTTGAGGAGTGCAGCTCATGTATTTTGTTGAATGTCTTGTGAATGAGATATAGCTGCTATTTTTCTCATGAGTAGATGTGGGGCTCTGGGTTCTCTGAGGAGATCACAGAGGTAAGGTTCCCTTCTCATCATATTATGTCAGAGGTCTGTACTGCAAACATGATGTATGACAGTGTTGACGTTAACCTTGATCACCTGGCTGAGGTAACGTGTCAGTTTCTCCAATATAAAGTGATTCTCTGGGGCACCTGGGTGGCTCAGTTGGTTAAGCGACTGCCTTCGGCTCAGGTCATGATCCCGGAGACCCGGGATCGAGGCCCACATTGGGCTCCCTGCTCGGCGGGAAGCCTGCTTCTCCCTCTCTCACTCCCCCTGCTTGTGTTCCCTCTCTAGCTATGTTTCTCGCTGTCAAATAAATAAAATCTTAAAAAAAAAAAAAAAAACAAAGTGATTCTCTTCCCCTACTTTTCTGTACTGTTCTCTTTAGAAGGAAGTCACTTATCCATAGTCCACACTGAAGGGGTAGATAGTTATGTTCCATTTCTTTGATGGTGAACTCTATATAAATTATAGAATTCTTCCACATGGGAGATTTTTCTTTTCTCCTCTATTTAAGAAAATATTCAGTAGTTTATTTATATCACTGTGGTTTTATGGATATTTATCTTATAATTTGGATTATAATGCAGACTACTTTATTAATTTTGTAGATGAAACTATTTCAGTTGCGGCTACTGGGAATGTGTTCAATTGGTTGCAGTATCTCTTTGACATCTCTTTTATTTGTGTGTGTGTGTGTGTGTGTGTGTGTGTGTGTGTGTGTGTGTGTCTATGAGATGGAGAGGGAGACTTTTGAGTCCTTCCCCCCTCTCTGGCGCTATAAGATGCTCTAGGCTCACATGTATATTTTCTTTCTGAGACTCAGCGTCAGTCATTTCTCCAAGAATCCCTGGTTCTTTGTAGTGGAACAGTATTAGCAAACAAGATCTGTGAGGCAGATGTGCTTATTGCTAGTAGGGGTTTATTATTTTGGGTCTCTCTCGTCTGACAGAGCAGAGGAAAGTACATTTGTGTGCTACGTCTGACATATGTACATATTAAGACATATTTCTATATGTGGCCATCTCTGTCTCTGTTAATCTGTGTATGAGTCCATACTGATATTTGTAACTCTATCCCACTCCCATATGCATTGCTGCAACTTTCTCTCTTTGATTTTCTGTAACTTCCCACTCCAATGAAAGGATTCCATCATTCCACCACCATTAATTGTTCAATACAAGAAAGAGAGTTTTAGAGAATTAACCCCACCCCAATGGGAGAAAACAGTGACTTTTTAAAATTGGCATACTTTAAGTTTCATTGTTTATGTTGTAAATTTCTAAGAGTTTTGAGAAATGCATAATGTCATCATTTACTGTTACAGTATCATATAAATACTCTATACAAAAAAAGAGAACCTTGGCAACTTCTGATTTATTTACCATGGCCATAGTTTGCCTTTTCTAGAATGTTATTGTCATGGACTAAATGTTTGTGTTCCTCAGATTGCATATGATGAACTCCTAACCCTCAAGGTTGCTGGTAATAGGAGTTGGGTCCTTTTGGAAATGATTAGACCTTCATGATGGTATAAGTGCCTTTATTTGAAGAGACACAAGAGCTTGCTTGCTCTCTACTCTCAGCCACGTGAGGACACAGTTAGAAAATGTCCATTAGCATGCCAGGAAGTGCATTCTCACTAGACACCAGCCCCCACCTTCATCTTAGACTTCATAGTCTCTCGAACACTGAAAAATAAATATTGCTTCAGACATCCATTCTATGGTATTGTTGTTATAGGAACAGAAATGTAAGTAGAGTATTTAAGACTACCTTATTAATATGTATGTGACATTCATCCATGGCTTGTGCATGATAGGCAGCCCATTCTTTTTCAGTAGTCAATAATATTCTGTTGTATGAGGTCCTTCACTTTGTTTACTCTTTTACCTATTGAAGGACATCCTGGTTTGCTTTTAGTTCTATCAACTAGGTAAAGCTACTAGAAACATTCATTTTTTAAAAAAGGATTGTATTTATTTATTTTAGGGAGAGAAAGAAATAGAGAGAATACATGAATGGGGAGAGGGGCAGAGGGTAAGGGAGAGTCACATTCCCTGCTGAGGGCAGAACCTGACACAGAGCTCCATCCCAGAACCCTGAGATCATGACTGGAGTCAAAATCAAGAGTTGGACACTTAACTGACTGGACACTTAACTGAAACATTTGTTTTTATGTGGACATAAGTTTTCAAATCTGTTGAAAGGTACTGCGTAATCTGCTTGCTGTATGGTAAGCTTATTGGTTTGTAAGAAATCATCCAATTGGGGCGCCTGGGTGGCTCAGTTGGTTAAGCGACTGCTTTCAGCTCAGGTCATGATCCCGGAGACTCGGGATCGAGCCCCACATCGGGCTCCCTGCTCGGTGGGAAGCCTGCTTCTCCCTCTCTCACTCCCCCTGCTTGTGTTCTCTCTCTGGCTGTGTTTCTCTCTGTCAAATAAATAAAATCTTTTTTTTTTTTTT
>PITA01011328.1:0-11760 GCA_004023965.1 Spilogale gracilis | reverse complement strand
GAAAGAAATCATCCAATTGTCTTCCCATATGGCTGTGCCATTTTGCAAGCCTACCAGCAGTGAACGAGTTCGGTGGCTGTATATTCTCACCAGCACTGGGCGTTGTCGATTTTTCATCCTAACTTTCTAAGGGGTGTGTTCTAGAACTTCATTTCATTGATTTGCATTTCCCCAGTTACAAATGATGTAAAGCCCCTTATCATATGTTTGTTTGCTATCTCTTTGTATTCTTCAGTGACTTACCCATTTATATGACGCATCTACTTTTTAGTTGAGTCTGTTGCCCTGTTGAATTTTAAGAGTTGTTTGTGTATTTTACATACAAGCATTTTATCAGATACACATTTTGTATGTGTTTATCTGAGTTTGCTCTTGTTCCTTAATTCTTTACACTGTCTTTTGCAGAGCCAACCTTTTTATTTTAATAAAGTCCAACTTGGGGTACCTGGCTGGCTCTGTCAGTAGAGCACATGACTCTTGATCTCATGATTCTGAGTTCAAGCCTCACATTGCATGGGGAGTTTACTTAAAAAAAATGTAAAAAAAATAATAATAAAGTCCAACTCATCAGATTTTGCTTTTATTGACTGTGTTTTAGTTGTTGTATTTAAGAACTCATTACCAAATCCAAGGACACTTCTATTTTCTCCTATAATTTCTCCTATAACTTATAAGATTGCATATTATATTTATGTCCATGAGATATTTGGGTTAATTTTTGTGAAAGATATCAGTTCTCGATAGGAGTTCATTTTTTCCCCAATAGACATCCAATTTTTCCAGCACTGTTTGTTGAAAAGATTTTGCTCTCTTCATTGAATTGCTTTTGCACTTCTTTTTCAAAGATCGGTTGAGTGTATTTTGTGGGTCTATTTTTGGACTGCCTTTTGTGTTCAATTGATCTATGTGTCTATTCTTTCACCAATACCATATTGTCTTGATTACTGTAGGTTTAGAGTAAGTCTTGAAATTTAATAGTGTCAGTCCTCCAGCTTTGTTATTCTTCAATATCATGTCTGTAATTCTAGAGTTCTGCCTCTTCACGTAAACTTTAGTGTCAGTTCGTCAATATCTACAAAATAGCTTTCTGGGGTTTTGATCAAGGTTGCTTTGAATCTATAGATTAATTTAAGAAAAAAATGACATTTTAACAGTATCGAATCTTCCAACTCATAACTATAGAATATCTCTCCATTATTTAGATCTTCCTTGATCTCTTTCATTGATGTTTGGTATCATTTTGAAATTAAAATTCTTGATGAATTAAACTGTGCTTTCCTAAAATAAATGAAGCAACATTCTGGGTAATATTAAAATAAAATCCCAATCTTATGACTGTTGAGTGTATTACGTAAAAGTCTTCAAATATCATCCAAATTTTCCATCCCAGTGCATCACCTCAGAGGCAGACATACTTGAGGAGTACTTCAGAGATTAAAGATAACTCCATCCAATTCCTGGGAAATGGTGTTTCTTATTCACCGGTACATTCCCTCTCCCTAACCAGAAGAGTACTATTTGTTCCTCCTGTTTCCCTCATCCTTTGACTCTTGTCTCTCTGATGTCCTGCTTCTATGACCATGGACAGTGTTACCTTGTATTGTCCTTTACAAATAAACAGACAATAATTTTATACTATGCTGTTAGATATAAACCTTCTTTTCTTTTTTTTATTTTTTTTAAAGATTTTTTATTTATTGGACAGAGAGAAACACAGCGAGAGAGGGAACACAAGCAGGGGGAGTGAGAGAGGGAGAAGCAGGCTTCCTGCAGAGCAGGGAGCCCGATGCAGGACTCAATCCCGAGTCTCCGGGATCATGACCTGAGCCGAAGGCAGTCGCCCAGCCAAGTGAGCCACGCGGGCACCCTAAGCCTTCTTTTCTAAATGAATTTTAGGTTAGATGGATGAGAGGATTCCCACTAAAAGGTTATAGTTACAAACATAATTTTAATTGTTACAGCATACTATCCTTTGCAAAAACAGGTAAATTATTTTAGAAAAAAATGTGAAACGATTTTTCCAGTCTTATAAGTTGTTACAGCACTATTTTCCATTCATTATACAAGTAAAACAACATCATGAGGGGAAAAAAGTAAAATTAGAAGCTTAGAAAAGAAGATAGATATCAGTGATGTGCGAATTGTGGGGTGGAAAGAAGCTGCGGGTAATTTTGGGCAAACACATGACTTATCGGATGGGGCCATGGGTTTTTTGTCTTACTTGTTTGTTTGTTTTTTAAGTTTAGGGTCTTTCATTTTATTTAACCAGGCAATGTAAGAATTATTTTGTGTGAAATAAGAGTCTAAGAACAAAGATCTCTGAGGAATTTAAACGATTGCAATGGTTCTCTGCATGCTTAGAAAAATTAATATTCTTGCTAGATACTGGAATTTACAAAGTATCATTATTATAGACATGTATCAATGTAATTTGCACAGAAAAGTTGTTTGTAAGGTTTACTCAGATCAATACACATGCATTTCCATACTCTCTTTCCAAAAATTCCTACTTGGGGCATCTTTTTGCTTTGCTTAAAAATCACATACAGCCTGTGGACTCTATTATGCCACTTATACAAACCATACAATTGCATAATGAATAATCTTATCTTAAAATGGATAATATTTTTACTGTTCTCAAAGTATTACCACGTGAACAACTTCCCTTGTGTCTCACACAGAATGCCCTGTGAATTTAGCAAGAAAATTATAGAATTTGATTTTCTGGATGAAGAAATTCATATTTAAAGCTACTGAGAGAATAGTTGGCTAGTAGTGATTATGAAACCATCATACTAGTCTTAAAATACCTATTTCAAAACTTTATGCAAACATTCCATTTTTTTGTTCCATATAAAAATCACATAGCTTAATATCATTGTCTTTATTTTGTCATTATTTAAATTAAATTTACTACGATAATTTGTTTTTATAATATTTACTGTGGTAAAATATATAGAACAAAATTTTCCATCTTAACCATTTTAAGGGTACAATTCTGTGGCACTAATTCCATTCCAAATATTACCACTATCTATTTCCAAAGGTTGTATTACCACAAATAGAAACTCTGTATCCAATAAGGAATAATTTCCCATTCTGTCCTATCCCCGGGCCCTAGTAACATTTAGTTTCTAAATGCATGAATTTGCCAAGTTATTTTGTAAAAATGCAATCATGCAATATTTGTTCTATTGTGTCTTGCTCATTTCATTTAGCATGATGTTTCAAGGAGCACATTTATTGTACCAAAAATCAGAATTTCATTCCTTTTGTGGCTGAATAATATTTCATTGTACATATCCACCACGTTTTGTTTATCCATTCATCTGTTGATGGACTTTTAGGTTTCCTCCTTTTGGCTACTGTGAATAATGCTGCAACAAATTTTGGTGCACATAAATCTGTCGGAGTCCTTGTTTTCTGTAATTTGAGGTACATAATGTAGAAGTGGAATTTTTGGGTCTGATGGTAATTCTATGTTTCACTTTTAGAGGAAGTTCCCAACTGTTTTCCAGAGTGGCCGTGATATTTTACATTCTCACCAGCAATGAGTGATGCTTCCTGTTTCTTCACATTCTTACCAAACTGATTATTTGATTTTTAATTTTCTTCTTAAAAATTATGCCCATCATTTTTGATGTGATGTAGTATTTCATTATGGTCTTGATTTGCATTTCCCTAATGACTAATGATGTTGAGCAACTTTCTTGTGCTTCTTGACCCATTGCACATCTTCTTTGGAAAAAAAGGTCTATTCAAATCCTTTGCCCATTTTTAAAAATTTGGTTGCTTGTGTTTGTTCTTGAGATGCAGCAATTATTTATATAAACTATAATCAGATATATGATTTGCAAACATTTTCCTCTTATGATACTGTTTTTGGATGTGCAAAAGTTTTAATGATATCCAATTTACTTATTATTTTTTTCATTTTGTTCCTCATGCGTTTGCATCATATCTAATACTGTGTTGCTAAAATTGAGGTCGTGAAGATTTAGCCTTGTATTTTCTCCTAAGAACTTTATGGTTTTAGCTCTTTTTTTTGGTAAAGATTTTATTTATTTATTTGGCACAGAGAGAGAGAGAGCACAAGTAGGCAGAGAGGCAGGCAGAGAGATAGAAGGAAGCAGGTTCCCTGCCAAGCAGAGAGCCAGATGTAGGCCTCCATCCCAGGACCCTGAGATCATGACCTGAGCAAAGGCAGAGGCTTTAACCCACTGAGCCACCCAGGTGCCATGTTTTAGCTCTTATATTTAAGCTGTTGCCCAATTTTGAGTTAACTCCTATATACAGTTTGAAGTAGGAGTCCAGCTTCACTCTTCACAGCATGGAAATCTGGTTGTCAAGTACAAACTGTTGAAGAGCCAATTTTTTCCTCATTGAATGGCCTAGGCACTCTTGTCAAAATCACCTGGCCACTGGTACATCAGTTTGTTGGTATTATGTTATTGTATTGTTCTACCATTTATTTTATGTTGGTACCTCTCTGTTCTAATTATTGTAGTTTTGTATTAAGTTTTGAAATCAGAAAGGGGGAGTTGTCTGTTTGTTCTTATTTTTGTTTTTGTTTTGTTTTTAGGTTTCTTTTGATTATTTTGGGTCCTTCATTCCCTGTGAGTTTAGGGATCAGTTTTTCTATATCTTGGTTAAAAAAAGAAGCTGTTATAATTTTGATACGGATTATGTTCCATCTGTAGATTATTTTTCAATTGATATCTAACAATATGAAATCTTCCAAGTCTATGAACATGGAATCCTGTCATTTATTTAGGTCTTAATTTCTTTCAGTGATGTTTTATAGTTTCCGTGATGATTAATTTTAATCTCCTAAATTTATAACAATCTAGGTTAAACTGTTGCTGATTTATCTCCAGAAGCATATGAAAATTCTACTCCCACTCAACTCTGTCTTTCCCATTAATGTTGTTGTCATTGCAAATAACATATCTATACATTACATGCTCAGTACATATGCATTTGTGATTGTTATTTGAAAGAAACAAAAATTGGAGTTAAGGCCCTAACTATAATAATACCAGTTTTACCTGGACCATTTTTCTTTACTTCTTTTTCTGTGTTTTCCATCACCTCTTTGATCATGTTTAAGATAGTGGTTTAAATCTTTTCCTAGGAAACCAAATATCTGGGCTTCCTTGGTTGTTGTTCATCAATCGATTTTGTTCCTTTACTCAGGCATACTTTCCTAGTTCTTTTTTGGCCACTTAACTATTTGTTGTTGAAAACTGAGGGTCTGGACATTATAATGTGACAGTGTTAGAAATCAGATCACTTACATTTCCCAAGTTTTTCTGTTTTGTTTTATTTTTTGAAGGTTTACTGTTCTATATAGTGACTTGATGTTGTCACAACTATTTTTGCAGAGATTGCCTTCTTTTTCATGTGTGATTATTGAGGCTCTGCTCCTTCGCTTGCATTCTGCTAGTGCTTTTCATGAATGCCAGAATAGAGAAACACGACAAAACAAACTTCTCCCAGTCTTTGCAGATTGGTTCCATGCTAGGGCTGCCCCTCATCACTCAGCCAGATTTGCACTGAGCCTAAGATCAGTCCAAGGGGAAAGCACAAGGACTTCTAAGACCTTATTGGAACCTACATCTTGCCCTGGGACATGCCAGTGGCTTTTTAAATCCCTTCTTCGTGTGTAGTGCTTCTGATGTTCTGACCAAAGTGACTCTCTCTAGGTTGTTTCTCCCAGGACTTAGATAGTCTGTTGTGGGTTTCAAGTATAATCTTTTGTCCAGGTATCTGCAGCTTGTTCATCTAGTTTACAATATTTTAGTTAATGCCCTATGTTTTCCCGGCCTGGGTGAGTGCCCAGGTAAGCAAAACAGAGAAGAGCACCTTGTGTCATTCCTCTAGTAGCGTCCAGACAGATGGAAACAGCCTTGCACAATAATTTGTGACCAAGTTCTGCTCTGCTGTTCTCTGAGTCAGTGACCAGGGCCCCTCTCTGGGAATGTGATCTGTGGCCTTCAAGACCATAGTGGAACCATGAGGGGCAGGAGCTTGGTTGCCATTGCCTTTCTCTTGATGCAGGGTTGGCTTGGTTGGTGTCAACCTTTGGCTTTCTTTCAGAGTCCTGACAGAGTGTGTTCTGACCATTTCTGCTTCTTGGGAAGTGCGAGGGACAGGAGCATGTCGCTGCCCAATGTACTAAGATGAGGCCTTTTCTCATCTCACTCATATGTGAAAATTCACTTTTGAATTCTGTCAACCCTAATGACAACTCAAGTCTTCATGTTACAAAGTTTTTATGTAGGTATACCACAGGATTATGAAAAAAAATTGATTTTTCCCTGAATTTAATCAAAATTAAACATATTGGGAATTCATCCAGGAATCGTTAGCATTATATTCATTTCCCTTATTGGCTTTTGAGCCAATCTAATATCCTTTTAGGTAGCTTCTGTCGTATTTTTTTATTATGTATTTTTTATTTTTTAAAGTTTTTATTTAAATTCCATTTAGTATAATACTAGTTTTAAGTGTACAAGATATGAGGAGCACCTGGATGCCTCAGTTGGTTAAGCGACTGCCTTCAGCTCAGGTCATGATGCCAGAGTCCCAGGATCAAGCCCCGCATCAGGTTCCTTGCTTGGCGGGAAGTCTTCTTCTCCCTCTCTCACTTCTCCTGCTTGTGTTCCCTCTCTAGCTGTGTTTTTCTCTACCAACTAAATTTTAAAAATTCTAAAAAAAAAGTGTACAATATATGAGATTTTAAATATATCATTTCAGGTATGGATTATAATTTAATATTATAATAATTTTATTCATTAATTTTAAATTTATAACTATTGTATTTTATACAATATTATATGATGATTATTTTGTTACTCTTAATATTTTCTTACATTTAAAATTAGTATTTTTTTCAAAGTGTTTAGGATGCACTACGTTTAGTGGTCTTCACTGGCCAAAATAATTGGCTATTAATAAATACAAAATATTAGGCATAAGAGAACTATCTTAAAGATGCTTGTACAGGGTGCCTGGGTGGCTCAGTGGGTTAAAGCCTCTGCCTTCGACTCAGGTCATGATCTCAGGGTCCTGGGATCAAGGCCCACATCGGGCTCTCTGCTCAGCAGGGAGCCTGCTTCCTCCTCTCTCTCTCTGATTGCCTCTCTGCTTACTTGTGATCTCTCTCTGTAAAATAAATAAATAAAATCTTAAAAAAAAAAAGATGATCGTACGTAAAGGATATGATAAATACACCACTGGGAAGTTCTGCCCCTTACACCCACCTTCCAACCTCAGACTGTTAATTATACTTTTCTTATAACAAGGTAATGGCATGTTTTATATAAAATTTTCTAAAATATGAAAAAGTACAAAGAATAATGAGTAAAGGAAAAATCACTCTTTTTGTCTCAAAAAATAATCAAAAATAATTCAAGAAACCATCCCACTCAGAGCGGGCTGAGTTGCTGTTTCTCAGCAATATTCTAGGAAGGGATGCTAAAAGAAGAAAGACCACATCAGCGGACAGGAAGCAGATAACCATGGTCCCTGGTCACAGCTCAACCAAATCCAGAAAAGGGTATTTCTTCAAAGCAAGTGATGAATCCTTCACAATTGATTAGTGCAGGAAATTTTCTTAGACCCTGTCAATCACTCATTCTAGAACACCTGGCTCATGTCCATGTCTTCCAGGAAGTCAGGGGGAAGGAGCTTCTGCACTGTCAGCAACCAGCAGTACTGCTTCCACTGCAAGGAAAAGTAAAGGTTAAAATGTCCCATACATACCTAACTCCAAGGTGGAAAAAGATTTCTCTAGCCAGGCACACAGCTCTGTTCTGCATCTGTATCTTTTTTTTTTTTTTTTTTTGTAAATGTCTCTTTCAAAAGATACTAGGAAAGAAATGAAAAAAGAGCTAGCCTCTGATCACTGTACAGAAAGACCCATAGCAAAGGGGATGGTGATAGGAAAAACATACAGCAAGAAAGAACACTCAGCTGGTAGCTCTTGCCAGGGAGCAGATGACATCAGACCCAAATATATTGCCGTGAATTAAGAGAATGAAATTTTAATGAAGCAATTGTTTTTATAAAATAGGAGAAAGATCCTCAGTGCAAAAGCTTAAGGAAGACAACACAGAAGCTGGAATGTGAACTGGCAGATCTCAGCAAGAAGGGGAAGGAATACAACTCTCATTGAAATGGGAGTTTCAGCAAAAGCTAAAAAAACAAATGAAACAACACCGCTGAGAACAGTGTGTGAGAAAGAGGAAAGGGTTCATGTTCTTTCTCAGTTATACTTGTTCTGAATGTAACTCTCATGTTATGAAACATGGGTTTCAGAAAAATGAGTATAACAAATAAAAAATAAATATATAGTTAATAAATATTGGGAATAAATTGCACAGGGAGAAGCTGGGCCAGGGATAGTCATCATATACCTACTATTTGGTGTCCAGTGAATAAAGAATTAAAGCCATAGCAAAAACCAAATAATCATAATAATAATAATAATAATAATAATAATAATAACTACCATTGTAATTTAATGATTATTTTTAAGAAATATGAGAATCTTTACAACGTATATTGTAAAAAGAACAGGGCACAGATATTCTGGGAAAGTTGCTGCTTGACTGAGTTAAAGACAGAAGCTCTTTGGGCATCAAGTCATACTATTCAACTTCTAAGAAGGAAAATACTGAGCTGGTGGGAACCTTCAGTGCTTGAAGAGTTACAGTGCTAACAAAGACATCAACTCAAGTATCACCCAGTTCTCTTACAGCTGACCTGACTGTCATTCATGTGCAAAAAATGACTAAAAAAAAATTGGAAGAATTCTGGGAGTAGATTTGCAAGAAACTTTTCTGGTAGAAAATACCAGGCAGAATATCTTGGTGACAAAGAACTGAAAAAAATGAGGGGGGTGCACATTAAAAATATTTAACTGTGGGGTTAAGACTACTTGATATGGACATTCATGTTACATGTGGAATACATATATTGCAAAAGCTGAAAACATAAATAGCCAAAGTTGAGAGTTTGCAAAGAAGCTGAGAGATAGCCAGGATCATCTATATCTATTTATCTTTAAAAAGAAAGCATTGAGGAAAAGGTGGGAAAAATCTTATACATAACTGACAGTGAAGGGCAGGATAAAAAGACCTGGAAATGCATGAATGTCCTTGTTACTCACCAAAGCAGATCAATAGATATTATGTGAGAAAATAAAGAACTAGTATAAATATAGAGAATTAATGTTATAATAGTAATTATTATAACAAAAATAACATTTATATAATTAGATCAACAGAAAGGGAAACAAGACTAATATGGAAACAAAATATACAAAAACACAGATCAAACAGTGAAAACTCTTGAAAGGAAAAATAGAAACAAAAACATGAGAAAGTATAAAATTAACACTGGCTATAGGTGTCCAATCTATAAAAATAAACTACCTAGATTTACATATTAGGGGTCAGAATTCCAAGACAATATACCTTAGTAAAATTCATCCATCTTCACTAAAATGTGAATTATGAGTGTTGAAAGTAAACAGAAAGAAAACAGAGAACTACAGTCTTAATCCTACAAGAGGTTGGATTCAGGAAAAAAGGCTATCAAGAGATCAAGACAAAGCAATTAGTAAAAATATCTAAAATCTATATTGAAAGTAAAAATGTAATATTTTTGGATAGCTAAATACCAAATAACATGGCAATGTCATGCATCCTGTCCTGCAAAAACAGGAAATGTAAGGATAAATATATGGAAAAACAGTAGTTTACGGTAGGGACTGACCACCACTGCTCACAGGCCAGCTTGTTCAGCCATCTGATTTTGTAAAGAGAGTCTCATTGGCACACAGTCCTGTCCTTTGGTTGGTTTCCCAGCGGCCTTTTGGGGGCGCAAAGGAACTAAACCATTGCAACAGAGCCTGGTTGACACACAAGGCATAAATCAGCTACTGTCTGATCCCTTAGGGAGCCAGGCCCAGCCCAGGGGACTTCCCTCATGATGGTACAGAGGCAGGGAAAGGGACAACCCCCAAACAAAACCCACTAAATAATAGGACAGTGTAAATTATTATATTATGTGTTTATGTATGGTATGTATAATATTATGGATGAACCCTCCAAATTCAGAAAATTCACACCAAAAAAAAAAGGGGGGGTAGCATCACGGTGCCTTCATCGACTAAGTGACCAGCTCTTGGATTAGGCTCGGTTCAGGATGGCCTCATGGCTCCTGAGATCCTGCTGAGTCATGCTCCATGTTCAGGGGAAGTCTGCTTAGATATTCTCTCCCCCTGCCTCTTCCCCCACTTGTGTGTGCCACCCCTCCCTCTAATAAATAAATAAATCTTTAAAAAAATTCAGAAACTACACTCTCTCAGAGTGCCAATCACCATTTTATAAAACAAGAAACTGTAATAAGGCTAAAGTTAAGTGATATATTCTGCAAAGTAGAAAAAGACATTGATGAGTTCTCTCAGTACAGTTCAATACCTTAAAAAAATCACAGTATAATCAGAAAACAAAATGATGCTGCTACTTGGGAATTTGCAATATTTTCCTTAAATAGCACTTGGGTCAAGTAGAAAAGCAAAATAGAATATTATTGCGATTCTACACAATAACCATTAAAATGCCAGCCATATCTTAAAACCTATGGAACATAACTAGAGTAGAGCCAAGAGAAAGATGTTCTGTCTTAATTTACTTATAGTACTAAGAAAGAAAGTAAAAATAAAATAATTTAATGTGTGGGATGAAGGAGTGAATGGTGAGTGAGGTTAGGAAGTGATTCTGTGAAATATAGATCTTGCTTCTCTAGATACTTTTTAAAAAATATTTTTTATTTAAATTCCAGTTAGTTAACATACAGTTTGATATTAGTTTCAGGTATACAATATTGTGATTCAAGAGTTCCATCAATACCCAGGGATCATCAGACAAGTGCACTCCTTCATCCCTATCACCTCTTTCCCTCATCCCCCCATTTGCAGGATTTCCAGTCCTTTGTGTTTTGTTTAGGTTTAGGAGAGAACAGATATGAAAGTGCTTGACTCACCCTGGAGGGCCCAGGATTGTCAATTGGCAGATAATGTGGCGACTGGTCTCTGAGGAGGTGATATTGGTGTGACTGTTGGAATATGAAGAGAGGTGTATTAGCTAAAAAAGGAAGAGGAGGGCAGTGCAGAAGATATGGGAAAGAATCTTCTAATATACTTTTCTCAATTGCATCAGAAGCGTCTTGAGGACCAATGACAGAGCTAATGTAAATTTATCTCTCGTACACACAGCACTAAGCATACAGGCATTTTCTCCCAGGAAAATGAAGAGCCAGGATGATTAACACACATAGAATCTCCTATTACCTATGGATTAATGTTGCCTTTTTGTTATATGCTTAATAATATTATATTGTATATACATTTTAGGTATATTGTATCTCTCTATGTATCTTTTATATATATATATTTATCTTGTATAAGTAGGTACTTGTATTTTATTTTTCCTGACAATAGTTTAATCCAGTAGTTCCCATTCTGGACTTGGTGTTAAAATTCATGAAAGTTGTTGGAGAGGCTGCGGAGAAAGGGGAACCCTCTTACACTGTTGGTGGGAATGTAAACTGGTACAGCCGCTTTGGAAAACAGTGTGGAGATTCCTTAAAAAATTAAAGATAGAGCTACCCTATGACCCTGCAATTGCACTACTGGGCATTTACCCCAAAGATACGGAAGTAGTGAAAAGAAGGGCCATATGCACCCCA